>JAULBM010024231.1:0-11260 GCA_032357055.1 Geukensia granosissima
CGGTTGGTGAGCGCTCAACCCTCCCCCTAACCTGGGACAGTGGTGTGACAAAACAACAATAAAAACACACTATAAAATGTACATGTATCTACAATGTGTATGACCTCAAAGAATAATAAACAATGTTAAGTGCAATTCCCTACAACAGAGAAATTATTTTCAGTCTAATTCTTAAATTCATAACACTGACATCATATTCAAATCTGCCAAAAGTCAACAAGCAATAAAATATTTCAGCGGTAGTAAGTTATAAATGCACTGGTATATAAAGTAAAATAAATGGAAAACTACCAATCATGGACAGGTACCCTTTTAAACTTATCAAGTTTCAGTTCAAATGTGACCACCTGGGTTGTGTAATGGTTAGTGTGCTCGTCTTGAGTGTGGAAGGTCGTGAGTTTGTTCCACCAGCCAGGTCTAACAAAAGACATTAAAATTGGTATTTGCTGCTTCGCCGCTAAGCATATCAGCATTCTGGGGTATGATCAAAGATTTGTTGACTCAGAGTCAGAATAATATGTCCGGGTGGCACATCTGCCTGCGGACTGATTCTTTCGTGAGTTAGCATATTAAAAATCTGGCTCAGTGTGTCAGTCTAGTACAAAGCAGGCTTCATCAACATTATTCATTAATATGCTCTCGCCCTGAATAAGCATTAAAATCTATTCCATTGGACGTTAAGCAACATTCACTCAATCAATCAATCACTTCAAATGCATCCTTTTCATACAAACTAGAAATCCTGGGTGCAAATTCAAACAGTATTGATGAAGATTTCTAAGTGAACTCTGGCATTCTTCAAAACAACTGACTGCTAAGAATAACATGAATAAATTAGAGGCTGAAAGTGATTTTAAATTTTAAATTGCATGAATTGATTTGGTAAAATTTGGGGGTTTTTTTTGTCCTGCATTCCCATATACTGTACACAGTCTCAGATACAGTACACACATTGTATGAAAAAACACTCCAGTCTGACCTTGAAAAATTGCTGGTGAAATTCAGAGAAGTTTGGAGAAATTTTACAAGATTTGGAGTTTTTTACTATGCACACACAGAGTTTTGTATAAAAAAATTCCTATAGCCTTAACTCACAGATGGCTGGTGGACTTCATAGAAAGTAAGAGAAATTTCTCCAGCTTTTCATACAAAACTGTCTTTGCTTACTTTATGCAAGCAATTCAAGCTGAAAAGTGCAATTCCATACAATCAAAGCTGTTTAAATTCTGTTTTTCAGTGTTTTTGTGCAGTTGGATGTGAAAGTTTTAAATACATGTATTCTACTTACATTTAATAATACAAAAAATACAAATGTAAAATGGTAAAAGGTGTCATTACTTCAAAATTCTACATAGTTTAAAAAACAAAAAATTTCGACAGGCAGTGACAGCATTTTTTTTACAAATGCAAAAATCTTTGACCCAGTTTCTATGTAAATTACTTCATCATTGGCAATAGCTAAGTAAAATTCTTTGTCCCTACTGCCTATGTTAATTACCTCTGCATTGGCTATAGCACAGTAAACTTCATCAAACTGTGATGCTAACTTGTTGGTGGAATTCGCCTCTTGTAAAATTTGGCTTAGTTTTTGTATTTCCTTCTGTAACGATGGTGATTTATCTGGTAAGCCGTGATGTTGAACAAATTCGGAAAATTTCCGACACGCTTGTGCAAGGTCATGGGATTTCTTACGTTGCTGTCTAAGAATTTGTAACTTAGAGATGTCTGCATTGTCTTTTTTTGTTGCCAATTCATGGCAATATTCCTGATATGCCTGTAACTCTGGGTAATATTCCGATGGAATTTTCTTAATATCACATAACTGCATTAAAATGTCCATCTTTTTCTGGAGGACTTCCAGGGTGTCTTTTGGTGTGTTGTTTGGGTCCTTCCAAGCAAGGCCAGATGGCCATTTTTGTGGCTTTTTGTCTGTGGTCCAAATCTGTGACGAGCTTTGTGGATTTTGGCCAATACAAATTCGGGAAAATTTTGGTACTATGTCTCTCAAGAAATGTGTAAGGATAGTTTTGGTCTGTTCCTCTCCATTTTCAGAATCTGTCTTTAAGTTACAGCATGGACATTTTCCATTTGTGCTCAGATTTCTCTTGGGTTTTTTAATCTGAGGTCTGTGGTTTTGTACATTACTGTAGGCATGGTGAAACTGGTCATCAAAGGCCTAAAAAAATAATAAAAATAGATCGCCGTGAAACCTGTCTAAACAAAAAAAGAGAAATTGTTGGTTTGTTTCAAATTTATGATGTGCTCAGCTCTGTTAAAAAACAAGATTTTGAAAAGGTTGTAACAGCTTTTAGGGTCTTTTTTTACTAGAACTAAATAAAAAAGAAAAAGATTGGTTAGTAAGCTTATTGTTGAGATTTGGGCATTTGAAAAAGAATGTCATTGACAACATCTAAAATGGAAAATAAAGCAGGTTTAGGCCAAAGTTATAAAAGGACACTTGTCCTAAGTGGTCACAATTTCTTCTTCTCAAAGGTGACGTCTTAATACAATTTGACTGTATTTTAAAAAGGCACTGTAAAAATCCAAACAGCTGATAACTTATTTTTGCAGTAAATATGAAAAAATGCAAAATTAATGTCAAAGAGTGTGCATTTCTGTCTCATACTAACAACTGTTCAATGTACTGTAATATGTACTAACATGCAATCGCCGTAGAAACATAAAACAAAGACTGGCAACTCTGAAGTTACTTGTTGACTTATTTCCATTGGTCGAATGGTTGGAATCATCGTTTGAATGGTGTGGTCTGATTGGTCCCTGAAATACAAAATGATATATAAGATAATTCATTTGTTGAACACATCAGTAGAAACACATTCTGAGGTAATGTTAAAAAACATAACATATCTAATAGGGGCTACTTATAAATTATCTGGTAAATAGTATGACGTTGAATTCCAAATTTCTAAATTGTGTAATTATTTGGGACTTTAACCTGATTAAATGGCTCAATGTTGCTGTAGTTGTGTGTTTGGTAGGCCGATTACTATAAGTAATTCTGTCTTTAATCAATTTCAAATATATATTTGTATTTCATTTTCATCATCCCTGAAATGACATTTCTACTATTCTGATGGTGAATTTTTTATATTTTTATCTGTGAAAATTTGAATTTTGTCCTTAGCAATGATTAATAAATGTTTCTTGCTTCGAATCATTATATAATACCATTACTAGGAAATAATGCTACTAAACATGTGAGAATAACATAGAATCACCTTGTTTAAGATTAAGGGGGTACCCAACAGCATCACGAAAATATATTCCACTCATTTAATTTTTTTTATATCTTGTTTAGACATTTACTTTGATGAAAGAAGGAAAACATGAAAATTTCAAGAAATTTGAACCACACATTTCTCAGGGTTCTCATTAAGCCGCGTATACGGGTCCAGGATGCGTGAGAAGCATCTTGGACTCGTCAAGTTGGAAACACGTGGGTCCATGGAACACATGTAAATTTAATAAGCAGAGTCCCAAAATTAGCAATTTTCAATAGTTAATCTTTGTTGCAGCACATTATTACCGTAGGATATTTACTCTAAGGTGACAGTAAATAATCAATAAATGCCCAAGGTATCGACCAATAAGTGACTGATTGATTACATAATTAGGTCACACCTATTCTCTTGTTTGATCACCCTTTAATCCTCTGAAATACACATTACAGTTTTCTCTGGTATTATTTCAAGATATATAGCAATTTCATCATCAAAAATTTTGATCACTGAGATGCATTAATTTTAATATAAAATGATACATAATTAAAACGTTTAGATGTTTTTTACAGAGTTATTTCCCTTAGGTGTTAGGTAGCCCCTTAAGTAATTTTTAAAATTTTTTATATCACTTAAGTATAAGCCCTTTTCAGTCAGCGTGACGCGGGATAGTCGGTGAAAAGTTGTGTGAAACAGTACTGATATCCCTCATTTGATTCGAGAATGACGGGCCATTTTAACGTAATCTGTGAAAAAAATATTTTTTGAAAATATATGTAATGCCAAGACGCTTATTGTTTTGTCAGAACACAGATAAGACCGATCAGTACCTAAAACACGACACAGAAAACTAAAGCTTGAAAATTTTTTTCACATCGTGAAAGCGTGAAAATTCTAAAATTTGCGAAACATGAAAGGACCCTCTTTAGATCCCCTAAAATTATATGATCAATGAAAAACTGCGGAATTTTTTTTCATACGAACTGCTTTTCTTCATTAAACTTCATCAGATAAATTCTAGATAAAAGTTTCGGTTAGCATTAAATACTTGAGGATTTTTAATAATACTAATAACATAACTAATTATAATTATAATAAAACTAATAATATTTTATTTAACAATGATTAATTTGGTCCTTTTTTCAAAAAATATATCGTGTTATTATTATATCATTATATTATACATTCATGGCAAAAGGAGATGTATGTAAAACCTATGTTCCATATGTCTACCGGAAAGGGAAATACTCCTCAAGGAACATACAAACTAAAGTATTTTTGAAAAAAAGTACCGGAAGCTGTGACTTAAATTTCATAAGCATTTGGCCTGTCAAAAATTGAAAAGGTAAAATTCCAACTATTGCCTTAAATCAATATGAAAAGCTATGTTTAGTGTTCCATTGCATAGCTTCTTAGTATCAAATGACTTTTATCATCATTTTTGGGTGCTAAGATTCCAAATTATCTCCAAGAAGATTAAATATTAAAGATTAAAGAGACAGTTATGATTTTATCTATCAAAATGTCGATTGTAATATGCTTTATAATTATTTGTACATATCACGTGGTTAAAGGCCAGTTTTGACACTCCTGTTTCAGGGTTTCTTTACCAAAAACTTGCTTCCGACAGCTATTTTTGTTTTGGGATTGGGTCGAGGTATATGGTAATGACGCAGAAGACGATTATCTTTCTGTTGTGTTTTATGGCTTTAACCGCTTGTTGGTTTAGAAATTTTTATGATATCAAAATCATATTGCTTAAATTATAAAAAATTATATTCAAATGTCCAAACATATGAGTGTTAAGGACGTTTACCTTGTGATACATTATTTAAACTGGAAATTGTGCTCTTGAAGTCACAATATCAAAAATAAATAAACTTTTTGTTAAAGCGTATTGTGAAAAATCACAGACGGAGAAATCAAAATGAATGGGTTTGGATGTTTGTACTTTCTGAGTTTCATTTGTGTCTTGATATTTTGGTTATAACAGTTCTTTAAGCTTTTGACTTTATATGCAAATGGTCAGTTGTCCTATAAGGAGATGCAACTTGTTGTATATTTTAAAAACATCTTTCCCATTTTTAAGTCCAGACTTTAACCTTTAGATAAAAACCAAGGTTTGTACTTAAATAATTGCTGCATTGGCTGATCAAGACTAAGGATCAAGATTTCTCAAGACGGGGTTCAGGGAGGGTTGTCAATACATTTTTCAACCAAGGTAATGGTATGGGCAAAATTTCCCTGAAATTCACTTAAAGGTTTATTGTTTTTCTATAAATTGTGCCTTTGTCGCCTCGCTTTATATTAAATCAACCTTTTACGACCGGGCTATACAAACCGCATTTCTTCGTTTTATGTTTGGCATTCTTTGTACTATTTTTGAATCCAGGACAATAAATTCATAACAGCAAATGACCTTAAGCATTCGATACCGTTATGTTAAACTTGATATTATAACTACACCTGCATATTTGACCTTTACAACTTTTACATGTTATAATGAAAAATGTATTCTGTAGAAAATAAATTCCATATTGATTGTTGGGTGTTTTTATTCTTGTTATATATTTCAATTGATGACGTAATGTATGACATACATGTTTAGGTGAAAAACGTATTCATAACTCTGACTTGTCTGACGTGAAATTTATCAAACAATGTTTTACAGAAATTTGCTGTATTTGTTAAAATTCTAAAGCACTGAAAAACGGAGAGGCCTCGAAAATTATCGCACTTAGTTGTTGTCCATGCCGTCGGATTTGGCCTATTTCCTATTTCGATTCGTTTGGATTTGAGTACTTCTTTCGAAATGTTTGAATCTTGGATATTCTATATTTTGGTTCTGATGAGAGATTATTCCTTAAAATGTACTTATAGCCTACAAAAAGTCTCCATATTTTTCAACATTGTTTAATTTGTATTAATAAAGATTTTGGGTGGAAGTGAGAAATTAAAAACAATATTAAAAAATCAATTCATTAACTTCAGTTATAGAACTAAGGGCATCTGGCCTCAGTTTTATAAAACATCTCAAACTGAGATTTTCCTTAAACCCGAGAGTTTTTCCTCAAATATTTAAAATGATGTCGTCTAATTGGTCTGTTTTGAATTAAGGAGAAAGGTGACGATGTCTTCAAAGTTGGAACAGCTTTTACTTCCAATATTGCTCTGACATATTGCAACATCCAATATGACGTCATCAGAGTTAAACTCCATTCGATAATTAGCTAAGTTATCCAAATCATTGATTTTGCTAACCAAGTTTTGGAAGATCCCACTCTCAAACCTTTTTTCCATGAGGATTACATGCAGTAGACTTACTAATTCAATTAAAACATACCTTTTGGCGCATGGAACAAAGAAGTTTAGATTAAAACTCAAACATTTTTGCTATAAGTGTTCACTAAAATTTATAGGCGTATACGTCTGTTACAGTAAAAAACATTATAGCCTTGATCTATGGTTTCCTAAAGTAAGGATGCCGCAGTTTTATTATACATTTATTCTAAAATAAAGAAAAAGTAGTGTCCAATTATATTGTGCTTAGCATTAGATGCTTTCTGTCACCGTCACAGAAATGTAAATGAAAAATTAAACATGTACATATAGGAAACGAGGGAAAATTTGGTTCCAGCAAGTTAAGCAGTACTTGGTTTCTGATAACCCTTTCGAAGCAGCTAAGCTGTTTCGTAAAGGGAGTAGAAGATTGTATTCTGACCCGTTTTTTCCGACTCTGCCTTCTCTTCGAGACATCAATTTTGTGTTTCTTAATATATGGACGTGTGAGATGAAGCGGGAAAAATCGAAGGCCAAGAAAAGACGGAACAGTAAATAGAGAAGAAAATATCGATAACATGAACACGACGGAATATGATATCAACTGAACATTTCAAACTTAAAACAAACTTTGTTGTTTGGTTTCAAAACTTTTGGTGATATTGGTACCTCGCTGGGTTTCGATGATTTTTATGATTTTGGCTGGCATTGGTGATAAAAAAATTTTTCATATTTTTTGCCTTTTTGGGATATATTTAGGTAAGAGAAAGTCATTATCGATGACTGTCTAATTTACCTTGTTAAGACCACCAGTATGTGGATGGTAAAACTAGTTTTATGGGTACCATCCTCTCGTCTATTTTTTTTATTATGAAGTCTTCGGACCATATTTGACCACGTGAGTATTGAAAATGCCCGGATTTTCTAGGAGAAGCTAATGTCATAACATCGGAAAAAATCGGGAAACTTCGGAAATACTGTAAATTTATACTAAATATTTTGATAATAAAACAGGTTTTTTTAGATATTTTATCACTCAGAAGTATATTATTGTCTTAGAATTGATTAAGGAAATCACATTTATTTTCAATTGTTGAAAAAATAATTGACCACAATCTTAATTATGGTCCGGACACCTTTATTGTGTTTTGGCAATATTTTTCTGTTGTACTTAAGTTTCTTAAGTGCATTCAGTCTGTTTCTTATTTATAATAGTTTTTCATCCTTTTTTCTGTTAAAGTAACATTTAAACTTAGATTTGTATCTGAAAGAAGTAAACGATCCACAATGGTCGATATTATACCCCTCAAGTAAACGATGTATTGGATAAAAGAAAAACAAATACAAGGAACTATTTTTAGAACTTCTTTCGTGTCCCTCAGAAATCAATCAGAGCACAATCCAAAAAAGAAATCATACACAGCACAATCCAAAAAAGATGTGAATTGTGTCTTTCTGCCACATATTCCATATTCGTTAACTATAATTAAATAATTAGAAACTGAAATTTTTAGTAAAACTTTAACTATCTGTAGAATTTAAGAATTCCTTAACGTCCTGTGGCAAATATTTCATGCACATTCAGGAACAGAGCATATTAATGATGAAAGATTATGAATGAAGCCTGTTTTGTACTAGACCGGCACTCTGAGCTGGATTTTTCATGTGCTAGCTCATGTAAGCAACAGTCCACAGGAAGACGTGCCACTCTACCCAGAAACATAAACTGACTCTAGACCGAGCAGTCTTTGCTCTTACTCCTAAATGCGTGCTTAGCGGAGAAGCAGCAAATACCAATTTTAAAGTCTTTGGTTTGTCTCGGGCGGGGATCGAACCCTCGGCCTTCCGCACTCGAGGCTAGCACGATAAGCATTACACCACCGTTGCCGTCGAAATATATAGAAGAAAAGATATCGAGTAAATGCCAATGAGTTGCTACTAATCCACACAAAAACCATTTACAATTTTTGATCTAGTGTTCCCCGGGAAGAATTAAATCTAGAGGTCTTCTAGTGGATTTATGGGTCTTCATTAGATCTAGAAGTTTTCAACAAGATGTCGAATACTTCACAAGATTTAGAAGTCTTCGAAAGATATTCAAAAGATCTAGAAGACTTCGCAAAATCTACACAAGATGCAGATGTCTTCACAAGATCTAGAAGTCTTCCCAAGGTCTAGAAGTTTTTGCAAGATATTCACAAGATCTAGAAGGCTTCACAAGATCTAAAGGTCTTCACCAATCTAGTGGCTTCACAAGATCTAGAAGTCTTCACAAATACCTGAGGTTTTTCCCAAGGTTTACATCTTACATTTTCACAAGCTAATTTACCTTGGTGGAATCATACTCTCTAAATCCCCAAATAAGTCACAAGTGTACGCGAAAAAAAAACAAGTTTAATATTTGGATGGATATACATTAATGAGAAGACAATACTATAACTTTCAGAAGAACAAAGTTAAAGCTGCGACTCCTGGTCAATAATCCGTGCAGGCGGTGATATTGAACAAATGACAAAATTATTATAGACCTATACACACAGTAATACCAAAAGAAAGAAAGTATCTTTAGTAATACCTTAAATACCTGATAAAATAAAGAGGACATACCAATTTTCCCTGGTATTTATTTCAGCAGTAGGTCATTTTTCAATTAGTTGTCACACGTTTCAAAACCAGGTTACCAATTGTACTTATTCTAAAGCTTTTAATTTTATTTAATTTACCGGAAATAGAGAATGTTTCTACATGGGCCATGAGTTTGAATGATGTTTTCGTCCTTTTTCTTATATCTTTTTGCTAAATGTTGTGCTTTATCTACAGAAGAAAATGAGAAATGGACCATTACAGCCAAAAATTATTTTCTGCTGAGAACAACAAACATGACCTCTCTTCTTATAAAATGGTTGATTTTTGGATCTGATGGTGTTTCGTTAAAAAAGATATTTGAAAATCATGACGAATTTGTGCAAATGGATCTCTGTTTCAAGCTGTTGATTTAGGTGGTATAAAACATCAAGTCGCAAAATGTTTATTGTTTAGCGTAGTCCTAGTCAGCAGTTGAAACTTCTCTGACGTTTTGAATGAAACAAATTCAGTGGCGTTACTGCTTTACTTAATAAAAACACGAACAGCGGAGTCACCTCCGTATAAACCGCTAAAAGTATCTAGTCTTGACTTTATGACGGTTGACTGATTAAAGTATCTAATCTTGACTTTATGACGGTTGACCGATTAAAGTAACTAGTCTTGACTTTATACCGGTTGACTGATTACATCAAACTTCATAACACATGGCTTGATTTAAGGGAGTAGACCTATGTAAAGGGACATAACTTTTGACAATCTTTGGTATGTTTATGTCAACCATTTTTATATATCTAATGTAAGCATCTTATTAACAAAGATTAATTTGATCTGTATCAATTGAATGCTTAAAGAACTGTTTATGTAACAAAATAATATAAACATATTACTGATTTCGAGAGTTATCTCCCTCAACCCAGGTCTACCACCTTAAATATCAGATATGTTTTTAATATAAAAATAATATGAAATGGGTCCCGATTTGATATTTTAAAATAAAAAAAAAACACCTAACAATAATTAAATGGCTGATTTAATTCAAGAATAATACAATAGTTATAAGCTGCTATTTATTGGTTCGTGAACGATCGAGAAAACAAAATACGTTCGTTAACGTTTTAATAACTTGTATATATGTTAATAAGGAAAATTGTATCGTCAAAAATTTTTGGGCGATAGCTTACATTTAGTTTTCTTTGTGGATAATCTTTTTTAACAATGACACTCATAATAGAGGAATAGGAAAAAATAGATAATTGCTAAAATGGCCGTGCGCGATAAGACATTTGTTACCCCACCAAAATTTGTTATCCCCTTTTTCAAAGTTGAATGGTCGGTCCCTATTTTGCGTTGTAAAATTTTAAAAAAGTGAAAGAGATTATGATGTCGAAAAATGGAGCCACCTCACCCTGTTTTATGAATTTAAGAATAGTATGAATGCCGAAAGCTCAGCTTGTATAGACGTGAATGTTGTAAAACATACTTTTGTTGCTACTGCATGTATTTTAAAATCAACACTACGGTTTCCGCTAGTGAAAACTCAATTAAGCTCTAAACCGATGAGGAATTCACTTTATTCTTGGCTAACTTCTATGCTAATTATCTCAGGTACATTTTTTCCATGAACTTATATTCCTAATGTTGATATAAAAAAATTAAGTCAACGTTCAAATGAAGGAAATTTCTATTGATCTCTGTGTTTCCTCAGACCTTGTCTTTGAATAACACTTACAAAAGTCATCGCAGATGAAACTCATGCTGCTCTGCAAGATTGGTAAATATATCGTCATGATCAAAAATTTTATTAGCATGGTCGTTCACGAACCCGATTTTACAAAAAAATGTCTTTTTATAAAAATTTCTTTGATAGAGCATCATGTTAATGTATATGGATTATAGTGTCAGTTTCAAGTTTTGACTTTGTTTCATTCATCATGTTGATGAATGTGGGGGTGGACAGGGGGGTACTTTCTTCTATCTCCCGCCCCTTTTGTCCTTTCTCCCTCCCCTCCTCTCCTTTCTCCCCCCCTTTCTCATTTCTCCCGCCCCTACTATTTGTCTCCCGCCTTGAAATAAATAAACTTATTATACAAAACTGATTTTAAAAACAATGGGTTTTCTTTAGTTAAATAGTACTGGAAAAACAATTTCTTTAAATT
>JAULBM010024263.1:0-11260 GCA_032357055.1 Geukensia granosissima
GTGTCAAACACATTACAGTATCAAACATATTACTGTGTCAAAAATTTGTATAAAAAATTTTTGTTTCACTATGCCATTTAGGCGGGGGATTTCGGAACGCTGTTGTCTTTTCATTGTGCTTTCAAGTCTGTAGGTAACTTAATTTACCAACATCTCAAGATAATGACACAAAGTATTGTGATCTTTATTTTGGTCAATATCTTCTGTCTATTGCATAATTGATTCATTACAAGTTGTCAATGTTTAATTTCAAGGCAAAAAAAAAATAGATTGAAAGAAAAGAATACTTGGAACTTTATCCTTGTTCTACATAAGGATGATTTGAAAAATGACATAAGATTTACTACTTTCCCACTTAGCACTTCTAAATACCTGGCCATGGGTAACTTTTCTTCTGCATGCATTATTTGTAAGTTTTATTGACTTTTTCGTACATTCTGCTTTGAATTTATTTTCCTATTCCTTTGAAATTGCATTTAAACTGCAATATCAAAGGTAAAGTAAAAAATAGAAAAACAAATTAATAAACACTCGAACATAGATGACACGGATTTACTGGTATTTGTTAAACAGTTAGGATTACTACCATATATGGAAAGAGGTCATGAAAGGGCAACGCTTGAAATTTTTCTGGGAAAAAATCTGAGCATGGAATTTAAAGATGATTATGATTTAAATATATAATCCCAAAGTCTCATCAAGTTTCTATGCTGTGATTTTTTCCAGCAGCCATATGAAGTTTTCTTACCTTAAACAATAGAATTCAACATTTTGCAAAATATGTTTAATTCTTTTGAAAAATTGTAAAATAAGTTTAACGAATGGTTAGAGTTTGTCTTACAATTAAAATTGGAACCTTCCAAATTTTTAATTTTACAAGTATATGCAATTTTAAGAAACTTTCCCTTTTTGGTAATGTTCTGGACTGTTAAAAAGTTTACATGACATTATCATTTTCTGGGATTCAAAGTCATCATATGAATGCAGATATTGAGATTTTTACAGTTAACCTTAAAATTTTTCATGAGAGGTGCCATCATTTTTCTAAATTATTCATATAAGTTGTGAGAACTTAAACGTAAACTGACAAAATCACAGACTGCTGAAAATTCATGCAAAAAAAAATTATGTATTTCTCTTTTTTAAGTTATGTACTTCTCTTGGACTTTAATGCTACTTAATATTTCGACTAATTGTTATATATTTGAGGTTTAACTATACTTGGATAAGTTTCAATAAAACTAAGATACACTTAATGCTTCATCTTTGCTTGACATTTTTCATAGTCAAAAATAGGTAACATCTATACATACCGGCTCCATCTTTAGATGTGGGTACCTTGAGTTACCCACAGCTTTTTAAGCACAGTGTGGTTGAGACATATATCTTCATTTGTCATTGTCATTGTTGACAGTTATTAAAGATAAAACAATTATTTATTTTTATTTCCTCTTTTAGTTACAAAGACGATCGGAACACACAAAGAAAAGTTTGGAACAGCAACAGAAAGAGTTAGATGAAAAGTGGGCAGCTTTCCAGAAAGAAAAGAAAAGTTGGGAGGAAGCAATGGGGGTTACTGGATCCAATGAAAACATTAAAGAGTACGTTTTTCTATTATCTGGTATTTTCAGTTGGTGTTGTTTATTGCATTAAGCCTTGCTATTTGCTAAACAATCTGAGAAATTTTTTTTTAATTGGTTTTGGCTATGCATTTAGTATGTGCTTTGATTATTTCTGTTTTAAATATTTTAGGTAATAATCTTATGAAACAATAAGCTTTTGCAATCTTTCAGATACCACAACTCATCCAAATTAAGAAAGAACACAAAATGTCTGCAAATGTAAGGTAGCCATGTTTGGTGTGTATTTATTTGAATGGTTTACTGATTCTATAGCTTTAACATTTTTGCATCTATTTATGTACTTTTTCATGTATAATTTCATTACAGTATGATTAAAAACTCTCCAAGGTAGGCACAAAATCATATATACTCCAGCTGATGTTATAAGTGCTCCAATCTCACCTTATTGTTATATTAATAAATGTTTGCAGAATTGTGAATGTAGGTGGGACTGTTATGTTGCTTTAATATAAACCAGATAATGTTGTATGTTTTGATATTATTTATTCTCATAATTTCACACACATATAAATGGCATACACTTTTTATATCAGTACAAGCTTTCACAGATTATCATAATAAAAAAAGGCAGTTTATTTTTATTAATCACAAAAAATCTAGTCCTAATATTTCTTCCACAGAAGGGGCATTGGGCTTCCACAAAGGAACATATTGGAATCCAATTATCATAATATTGTCAGACACTGTAATCATGTTTTCTGAATACAAACTAAAGCACTAGGCACTTTCAATTTTAAGTAACTTTAATAGTTTGGGGCATTTTTTTCTTGGTTTTTAATAACATAAAAAGAAATATAAGTGCACAAAAATTTTTAAAAAATTAGAAATCTATATGTATTCTGAATTTATTCACAAATGGTAACAAGTTTTTATTAAATTATATTTGAAGGTTACTATTAAAACTTGATTGCCACTTTCAGTTAACTAATTAGAAATACTACTTATAGATTTTAATACAAAACCTTTACAATTTACAGCAAGTATACTGAAAAATAAAATTTTGTAATGAATTACCTTAACTGGACCTTCTTTTCATTAGTTTTGATAAATCTTATACTACAATATCTTAAATTAGCCTGGGTGACCCATGACCTTGTTTTCGAATTTTGCTGCTAGTTCGGAACTAACTTGAAATCAAGGCCTGGGGGAAAAAGGTGCATTTCAAAGCGAGGCTGCCCAAAAATCTTGGGGCGGCCTTGTTTTGAAACAGGACTTCAAAGAAAAGTGATGAACGTGAATTGTGACATCATAATAGAAACGACATCCAAGTGTTTTCCACAGCTTTGTTGTATCACTATTTAGTGCCTTAATATTCTCAATCCGAGTATAATGGATGTAGAATACATTCTGGGCATGCCAAGACTAATCTAAAATATACAATATCAATGAAAACAAAATTAAGGCTAACCTTCTGTAGATGATTTCGAGATTTGTATAACAATTTTTTTATTTCCATTTTATAGAAATTTTGAACGAGAAATTTTAAAAATCTGCTATGAAGAAGCAGCCATGATAAGAAATTGGACTTCCACATAAAACATGTCATATTTTATATGTGAATACCAGTTTCCTTCACCTAGAAAAATATATTTAAACACCAAACATTGTTCATTATAGATTGCTAGTACATTGTACTCAGTAGATACAATATAAATACTATTTGCTTAATGTTTATATCCATATATTATATTCCATTGGAGTGGAAAATAATTGATGAGCTACAAGATTGTATACATGTGTTAAGAAAGTAATTAACTGTTCAAGACTTCTATACAGTCAAACCTGCTGATGTGGTCACCTTGGATAAGCAATTACTGGTTTTAACAGCCACATTTTATTTCCCTTTGCTGAATATTTCAGTCAAAAAGAACCTTGAATAAACAGCCACCTGTCTTAATGGGCAATTTTATATCATTCCTTTGGTGACCTCTAAAATCAGGTTTTACTGTATGTGTACCGTAATTAATGCCATTAAAATTGACATCAGATTGTCCCATCATTGCTATCATTTATAGACTATTATGTGTACAGTAACTCACTACTTCTGCACATGGGAATATATAGGAAGGTAAAAATGGATATAATCAGCATATAATACAAGAAAATACTAAGACTCAAGAGAGCTTCTGGTGGAATGCAAACCATCCTGCACAATAATTTCGAAGTGAACAAAGCTTGCCTTTCATCTTACAATTGCAAGTTTGGACCCATAAGATGGATCAGTGTAGACCCCTAAGAAATGCAAAACAACCCCCTTCAGAAACATCCATCAACACCCCCTCCCCCCTTTCAGATATTTAATGGAATAGTCAAATGGAATTCATTATGAATTCAGGTTTAGGTGTCTATATAAATATTTTCATACTTCAAAAGCAGAGCTACAATAAGCATGCCTTTGGTTCTTCTATGCAAATGTGGTTTAAACAACATGAACAAATATTTTTAGAACTTATGTATTATTTTAAAAGAAGGTGGGTACAATATTATGAAGTTTACTTGTTTTTCATACTTTATTTTACCTACATCCAAAAACAAATGACATGAAAATGGCACTACAGTAAATCTTGCTCGTTAAAATATTTCTATTAAGGAAGGTTTATATGACTATGAATATATATGTTTATGTATTTGTCTTGGAGGTGCTTTGGGAATTGGTAGCAAGAGGTTTTGGTGTGGTACACAACCTTCAGAGCAGACATGACTTAAGTCCACTTAAAATCTGAAAACTTAAAAAAGGCAATATTTAATATAAATGAAAAAACTGACCATTTCTGGTAAATAGAGCTGCATGAAACAGTTAAAAAATGGTACAGTTAGATAAAACATGCAGATCTTGTTTTTTTCAAAATATTAAATCAGAATGATTTATTTTATTTGCAAATTTGAAATCTTTATACCAGTATTTGTACTGTGTTGATAGGGGAATCAATAAATACAGTGAATAATGGATTAGGTGACTCTGACCACTACATTGAAATAGCTTTACATTTATTGCACAAAAAGTTATTTTTAAAGGTAATTTTGAATAAAAAAGTCATAAATAAGGACTGACATTTAGAGCTGTCCTATTGTCCGGGACATCTAAAAAGGCAGGTCGGACAACTGATTTTTGTATATGCCTGTCCAATTGGACAACTTCAACTTCAGCATTACTGGTGTGCTTAATGGTTTCATTTTTTTTTTCAGTTCTCACAAGAAAGACAAGAAAAGACTGTTCTAGTAACATAACAGAAAAACCAAGCAATGGCAGTGGTTGTCATGTTAACAGTATTGTTTTGGTGGACATAGATTGCTCACGTAACCATAGAAATATAATTAAGGTGCTGAATTTTGTGTTTGCTGCCAGTTTGTGAATGGAGATTAAATACTGTGACCTCAGTAGTAAATTTAAAAGGATTATGAAAAAATCATGCAATAGTGTTCATAAACTGTGATGGATAATATGTAGCATTTGACTTTAATAAAGACTTCTTATGATAGTACTAAGCATTTTTGTTTGCAGAATCTTTGCTTTATGTTGAAGACTTCAGCGATGTGTAATTTTAGCATAATAGATATTATTTCAGTGCTTAATTAGAAAAATACAATTAATAAAACTTTAGGATTGGCATTATGCTTAGTATAATTTGTGAGTAGAAGATAAATATCATCGTTTATTGCTTTGTCACATTCATAAATTTATACAATAATAAGCTGAACAAACTAATTATATGAATGTCAATAATTGATCAGTAAGAACTGAAGGTCACCATAATGAAGAAAAAAAAATTTCAGAACTTGTCATTTTTCTTTACCTCAAATGTTTTCTTTTCATTCTATTTCCCCATTATTTCAATCAACTAAAATTTGCAAATTTCACAGCATCAAATAGATACATGTATAACTAATATGAAGATTAGCATCTGTAACATTTAAAAGTTGTTAGTTTGAAAGCAACCAAATGTCAAATTATAGGGCCGTAATTACATTAAGCAACCACTTATGTCAAATTATGTGGCCATATTAACATAAAGAAACCACTTGTGTCAAATTATGTGGCCATATTTACATTCTTTTTTATATGTCATTATGTGTTGTTTTATATTTTGTATAAATGTGTATTGTTTTAACATATTTATTAACATTCACAGTCAAAATCAAATTTTGACACGTTTTATTGGTCTGCATTGTAGTGTTACTATTTACCAAATTTATGTTTTTGGAAGGCCAAGTGAAATTTAATAGTTTTAAGATTCTCAATTTTCATTCTTGGCAGAGGCCTACCTGACCCCCTAGGGACAAAATACTTTTTGGTATAAAATTTTTTTCTCTCTTCATTCCAGTATGAATTAAGATTATTTTGATTTTTCTGACAGAAATAATGTTTACCCTGTTAGAAGCAGTGTTTTATGAAATACAATAAATAATTAATAAAGTGTGCAAGCCCCATTACGTGTTGGGAGGATGACAGGAATTTAAAAAAAATAATTCTCAAATACCTTGAATTAAAATAGTTATTTGTTTGTGCACATGAACAGAGTTACTGCATTTGTAATAAATTTGTTCATTAATTTGGCTTATTTTATTTGGATTTACTCTAGCTAATTTTAAATATAGGTGAAATGTTTGTAGTTGTACCAAATCCTTTTGCTATTCTGGTTAGAAATAGTATATTTCATAAGTAAACATTTATACATAACACCTTTGTCTTGCCACATATCTATCACTGTGTACATTTATATATACCTTTCATCATATAATGGCAGGAATTTGTATATACACATTTATATTTATGTACACCTAAACAGTAGTCAAAATGACTTACTGGGTATATTATATGCGACATTTAACTCAACTTAGATAAAAGTTTCGTTTTTTTTTAGTTTTTTAGGAAAGGGGAAGGGGGTACAAATCAAGATGAATTTCATTAGTTTAGCAGTAAAACATTGTGTTCATTTTTACATTAAAATAGCCTTATTTCAACAAATCTTTGATTTTTACAATTTTAATAGTAAATGTGAGTAAAATTAATTATTTGTTTCATAATAGTATGTTGTTCTGTTTATTAGTTTTAAAATCTATGCTTCAGTTTGTAAATTTTTTTGTTATTTTAGGGTCCAAAACCATTATGAGGTGTTGTTATAGAGTGAGACCTGTGTGAACTGAACTCTTGTGTAATCTGAAAACCCATATGAATCTTTACATAATACTTTCCTCACCATGACTATAGCATTACAAGTAAATTTAACCGCTGTAGAACAAATCACTGTCTAATCTGAACTAATTTCTTTCCCAAAGGGTGTCCAGTTTACACAGGTTTTACTATATTTCTTAACTTAATTAAAGTGCTAGTTTAAAATTCATTTGCTCACCTGATTGTTAGCTCACCTTACCTGAACGTTTGTGTGAGATATTGCTTTCACTTTGCACCCATGAACATTTAGTCAAAGATCCTCTTCTCAGGACACACTGAGCCAATTTGAAACAAACTTTGGTGGAATGGTCTTTGGAATGCCCCCTACCAAAATTATAACCAATGTTCCCACCAACAAACTTCAATGCCAGTCGGAACAAAACTTGAGTGGATTCAGCCTAATTTGGTCCTCTATTGAAATAATGTCTGACATTCACATGGACCAAACAAGACAGACACCAAAGCCAAACTTTAGTTTAACATAGCATCCTGCGGAAATCCTCATAAAATTTATTGTTTGAAAATGCTTAGCCAGTTAGATGGTCCTTTATTGAAAAAATTATCTGATATCCCTCTTAACAATTAAGTAGGCCACCACAGCTGAACAATCAATAAAAGTGGGATCTATTGGCTATCCATTTAAAATGTTTTTATCATAATAGCTGAGCCAATTGTAACCAAATTTGAGTGGAGGGCTGTCCATTTAAAATGTTTTTATCATAATAGCTGAGCCAATTGTAACCAAATGATAGAAAATTCCTTTGGATGGTCTTTTACCGAACTTCAACATTCCCTTCTGGCAAAAAATGATTATTAGGACCAATTAGGAGTTCCTGTCAGGTGAGTGATACAGGCTCCTGTGGGCCTTAGGTTTAGATACAAAAATCATGAGATATTAGGATTTTCAGACATGAAAATTTTAGGTATGTCACTTGTTAATTAAACCTTTGCACCCTATTACATTGTAATATTAAATTACAGTTACATGTGAAATTTTAATCAAAGTCAATACATTTATATATGTCTAGTCAAACTAATATATCACATTCTAACGTCATTATTAAATATTTTATTCTAAAACTTATAACTAAACCAGTAATGATGTTTAAATTGAATAATAAAAAAAACTTTCAAAAACTTTTTGATTCTATCACCATTTGACAGTATGTATTTTTGCCAATGGCGATAATTTTATACCATTGTATTTTGCATGTTTAAATATTATGTAATATTTATAAACATATAATATATGTCAGAATATTTTGCTAAATCGGCAGTTATACTATTTAATTACTATAAGTAATAGGATATATATTTTAAGCTCTTTCATTAATAAGACTGAAGTTGTCTGGCGACCAAGCAGAATCAATCAAGTCTTCCTAGATATTCAGAGGCAGATACTGGATTTTGAGTTAGAAAGCAGTGAAATATGAAAAGGGGGTTTTCTTCAGAAATTAAAGAAAAATAATGACTTTAATATTTTGCTTCTAACCCTCTATGAATCTGCACCTGATTTTCGACCAGTTAAATGTTTTAAAGATATGCTAGTATAAGCTTAAGTCAGTTCTCAATTCTATGCAGTAGGTCTTTTTCATTGGTCAATATTTTTGTTTATTTTTTTTTGTTCATATTATTTTGTACTTATAATTAAATGTTTTATTGTAATAAAATAAAAAGTCAAAAACAGTCATTATTTTAGTGTTGTATTTTAATTTGTTTTTAACTTGTAGATTGAGAAACTTAGTGTTTTTATATGGACAGCATAAATATTTGTCCAAAAACATATTTAAAGAAATGTGCAAAAAGAACAGGGGATGTTCATCGTAGTTTTAGGGCTATATAACTTAATCTATAGTTGCACCGATAAAGGTACAGTGCAAATAAACACTTAAGATGGCACTACCCCCTCAGTTATGCATGAGTGATCGCTCAAAGTATTACAGCAAGCAGTTTCTACAGCCTCAAACATTAGTCCTAGCCATTTGATATTTGGTATGAAGTTGTGTCTATCGGTGCATCCTGATTCCACCCCAAGTTTTCACAAACAATTTTAACAACCCCAACCAGTAAACCTAGCCACTTGATATTTAGTATGGAGTTGTTTATATTTTGGTACATCCTGATTCCACATATATTGAATGTCCCCAAACTTTAGTTATGCATGAGCAGTCACTTTCTACAGGCCCAATCTGCAGTCCTAGCCACTAGATAATTGATATGGTGTTTCATCTACACCAGTACATCCTCATTCAACAGCCAATTGATGGCCCCCAGTTATGAATGAACTTTAATGTTTATCTTTTTCTTAAAGTTTGTTCTGGGGTAACAAGTGGTCATAGCTGTGCATCACAAAAATTTTCTCTAAGAGTAAGCAAATTGTATAAGGCAAAATATGGTTCAGCACATCAGGGAATTACCAGGGGCCTGGGTGGCTGAGTGGTCTAGGTAGTTGATTTAAAACTTACCTGTACAGATCACTGTAACCTATCACCTATACGGCGTGAGTTCACGCCTGGGTTTGTACCATACAAAAACAGTTTGCCTTTAACTCGCATCGCACGTGATAAGGTTTGTCAGTTTCCAGCCCAAGGTCGGTGGTTCTCTCCGGGTAATCTGGCTTCCTCCACCAGTAAAACTGACTGCCGGGATATGAAATATTGTTGAAAGTGGGGTTATACCCCATTCAAAACAAATCAAAACAAATCCTTAATTACCAAGAACACCTTGCAAAAATATAAACACATGCATATTTGTGTGTGGCAAATTTAAGGAAAAAAATTCTTAATAAAAACTAAATATAATCAGCAGAATAAATTTTTTGTCATATGCATTTCCAACTTACTTTAGATGAAAAATTTTACATGAAAAGTGCAAAACGAAACTGTATTTATTGTACAATCCCAATTATATGGTTGTATTATAGTATGATACTGTGGTTGTGGTTTGCATCTCTATAGGCAGGTGAGTTTATTCCATTAAAGCAGGGATGTATAGTTATACACATCCACGATTATAGTGATTCTTTAAAATATTTTTAGACATTGATCTTTTGTACTAGTTAAATGTTGGAATTGATTTTGCGTTATGTAGCCTTTCCCTTTTTAGCTCATCTGGCCAAAGGCCATGTGAGCTTTTGCAATCAATTTGGCATTGATAGTCCATCGTCTGCAATTTTAGAATTTTACCTTATCTTTTGAAACCACTAGGTTAAATGGAACTAAACTAAACAGGAAACATCTATGGAAGGGCCTTTACAAAGTTTCCTCATTTCGTTCTGTGAACTGTTTGAGTGTATTTTATAGTATTTCAATTTTTAACAAGGTGAGTGATTCATTCTCATTTGTAAAATTTTTACTCACCTGGCCTAATGGGGTAACAAACATGGTAGCAATAATTATTTTTTGTTTGTAATCGATATATTGAAAAGAATCATTTCTCTGAAATAGATGACCTTGCTTGAAACATTTACACTTATCATGATTTTGGTTCTTGATACTTACAACGGCATTTGACATTAACCTGAATTGACAAAAAGTTCAATAATATTTTGGGGTTCATTTAACCAAGGTGAGCGACACAGGCTCAGCCCACTGGGCCTTAAGTTTTGGCAGAGACTAATTGGGGATTTGATAATATCTGAATGCAATTCGTGTCTCGTTTTGATGGGGTTCCTTTCATTATGTTCTCCCTGATATAGAAAACTACATTTCTTACCATAGTAAGGGTAAAAAAATTGCCACAGCCCACTTTTAGTTCACCAGACATGAAGAATCGTGGGAGCTATTGTCATCACTTTGCCTTCCGTAATCTGTCTATTCACAATTTATACTTCTGTTTCCTCTGAAATCACTGCATGGGTCAATTTTGATCAAGTATTACAAGGGTCGGGCAGTTGGAACCGGGTGGGACGAGAGAGGTGGAAGAGACGTGTGGAATTTTTTTGCAAGTTTTAGTGGAAACTAAATCGTCTGGAACGTTTTGATGTTGAAAATGACCCTGCGCGTAGGTGAATATCTGCTCATGATCAAGTTTAAATATCATTTTTGTCAATCCGTACTTAATAATCTGTCTAAGGAAGAACTTGTAACTTTAAGGGCACCGTTGTTCTTTATTCAACAATGGTTGGAGGAAATTGGACATATAGGACCGCAGGTTGGTGTTCTCGAAAAAACACATGATGAACACGGGTTGGTTACCAGTTATTTTTGCATTCAAAACCATGCAAACCTTTTATAAAATCGCCTGGCCAGTCTAACAACGTGTGTTCTTGCTATCGTTTGTCGTCCGTCCACAATAGTTTTTGTCTCGCCTGCGACGAAGTCGCGAAAGCGAGACATAGGTGTTACTTTCCGGCGGCGGCGGCGTTATTTTTTTTTAAAGCTCTATATCTCTGAAAGTATTAATGATAGGATGACCAAAATTAGTGTGCTTATAGTTCGTGATA
>JAULBM010024285.1:0-11260 GCA_032357055.1 Geukensia granosissima
ACTTACCTTAAAAATTAAGGAAGTGCCGCTAAAATTAAGGAAGGGGCGAGGAGATTAAGGAAAAGCGTTTACTAGTGTATATATATATATATATATAGGAAGTCAAAGATTCAAATATAGCTAAAGAAGCACTTAAATCCAAACAAATTGAAATGGGAAGTCAAATCCGATGGCAGGGACAACTATTTAGTGTAGAAAATGTAAAAGAATTAACAACTAAACATAACAACAATTAACGAGTCTAGTTATTACAGAATCCTGGCTTGGGACTTAATAAGTCGATACATAATACACAGGACATCCACCCGAAGGCGGCCAGGGTATATAAAAAAGGATGTTCGGTTTCTCCTTCTCTAGGAAGTAGAATTCCTCCTAAAGGGGCATCCTTGGGTTTGGCGGGATGTGTAAATTTCAACACGTCTCGGACGAGACCGTTACCGCCGTGCCCCGTGTTGGGAAAATGCCATGCTCCCAGCACGTTTAATAATCCTTTGTAACACCTTTTAATGAGTGGTCCGCAGGTGACCAGTTGCTTAAGCTAAATTTCTCGCTCATAACCAAACGGTCCCATTTTGGCATCCTGTGGCTATTAAAATTCCCTGGTCTAACCACATCTAACCCCATTTTATGATTTTTATTTTTTATTCGATAACTTTCGTCCTGAATATACATGAAATATTTGCCGCTGGACTTTAAACAACAATCAATTAATCAATCAGCAAATAAAACAAGAGAAAATTACATGTTCCGACCTCGATAAAGTAGTCTCTGTTCATAACAGCTACAGAAGTAGTTCAAAATCTTAACACGATTGATAACAAATCTGGTTCACAAGCTAAAACATCATTCGAAGCATCCGACAGAATTTATTGTAAAATTATCATTAATAGCTTTGGGTGGATCTGCCCCTTATGTCATAATTCATCGGTTCAGATCACCATATCTAAATTACGCATATTCCCATTGAATAAAGAATCGAAGGGTAAAACACTGGCGTCTTCCCCTGGGTTTGGACTTCCCCTTCTGCATGAAATCTAAAGTGGTATAAAAACAGTCCAGATCTGAACCCCTTAACAATGTATATTCTTATTTTAAATGAAAAATCTGGTTGATTGGCTAAACTCTGTGGCCATTTCTTGGGGTTTAGCTTTTTCTCATGTTAAAATTCAAAATTATCATTTACCATGTACATGTACTTTCAATTTCCCAATGAATAGACAAGTTGGTTGGTTCATCCGCTGGGAATATCCCCTGCTTTTGGTTTGCCTCTTAATTCTCAAATTATAAGTCATTTTTCAAAAAAGGCGCAGCTCCGCACCCTTAAAACATGCATATATCTAATCCAAATGAAAAGAAAAGTTTAATGGTTAAACATTGTGGGTCATGTTAGTATATTTTGGATTGGAAAAGTATGAGCAAATGTAAAGAACGGTAATAGGCATGATAAAACTTTCATCAAAGTAATTTGTTGTTTCTCGATATTTTTTTCAAACATGGCTGAAAAACAAACAAGAACAACCAATTTCCGCTATAAAAAATTGGCACAGGAAGTGACTTACTGAGATAGCTAATTTTCCTTACCTCGAAGTAAAATACATTTGACCGTATTCTGGATGGGTTGCAATAACGTCATCGATATTTTAGAGCTAAAACAGGCTTTAACGTCATATTCCTTTGTTTAAAACTGGATCCAATAAGGAACGTATTAAGAACAACTTTTGTCTGACATAAGGAAACTATTTGACATCCGCTTTCAGCATGCAATAAGAAGTATGGTATCAGATGGCCGGGTGTTTCAGGCTCCTAGGTGTATCTGTTTGAAAACACTATACTGAGTCATTCATCTTAAACTGACAAACAATAATGAAAACTATCCTCTAACACAAAAATTTCGACTTAAAATAAACTGGTCAATTATATAAAGAGAAGGTTGTTGGACGACAGTTAGAAAATTTTGATATTTTAAAACCTGCTGCCTTTTTTGTTTAATGTTTTTGTTATATGTACACTTTTGATAATATTCAGTTAAGTGCAGTATTATTTAACGTATACACGAAATTTTATTTGGGGCAATTCAGAGCTTTTCACAAGGAGTGGAATTCAACCGTTGTTGTAGACCTTGTGGAGACCCGTAGATTTGAAAATTCCCTCTGTTTTTCTCGTGGTTTGAGTGCAGTCTCTCTGACATTGAATTATATATATCTTTTATTTTCATAAAAGGAAAAGGTCAGACCAAAACGTTTGAAACAAAGCCACCTTTCAAAGTATTTAGAATATAAAATGCTTTCATTATTATAAACCACACTGCACTTATTTCATAAACGTTTATAAACAAAGCACTATTTGCGTTGATTGTTTACCATACCCTAATCAATTTTTCAATGAGGAATTGTAGTTTTAAAACTGTTTTAGATGTTAGATTGTAATGGATAAAGAGCTACACATTAAGGCAAGCTGTAAAAGGCCACAATAATAAAATGAGATGACATTCTATTGTTACAATTATCTGCAGAGTACTTACAAGCCCAGTTGTCAGACTTGTCGGACATAAAATTTATAAAACAATGTTTTCAGAAACTTGTTGCATTTGCTAAAATTTTAAAGCACTGAAAATACGAAAAGGCTTCGAATAGTATTGCACTTAGTTGTTATCCTTATGACTGGATTTTGCTTCTTTTTTATATTTGTTTGGAATTGTATACTACTATTTGTGGATCTCGGACTTCCTTGCTTCTTACAATGTCTAATGCTACTGACAAGAGGAGCCTACTTAAAATATGCATATAGCATATGTTAATTTACCATTTTTTTCCAACATTGGTAATATAGTATTTAACTGACTATAGACAAAGACCCATACCATAAAGCAAGCTATAAAAGTACACAAAAACAAAATATGATGACATGTAAAAGTGACCATTATCGACCGATTAACTTTATAATTGGGTAAACCATTAGAACAAAGACATCCACTGGACTATACAGTTGAAGGGTTCCTGAATTGGGACAGGCACATTAAGTATGTGACGGATATGAATAAACATAAAAAATAAAAGTGAACAAAGGTGCCAAAAATCAATCCATTTAATAATGCCTTTTTCCAGATTGCACAACACAGTTAGGATCCTTAAGGCACACATATTTCAGTAGGTCAGCTGAAGAAAAAAGAATAATAGAGAATTTTTTTTGATCGATTTCATACCGAAGTTGACATGATAGATGTGTGTTTCAGCAGATTGTCTTACTCTAATGCGAAATCAGGATTTTATTGACAGAGGGTTGCAGCTGACCAAAAAGCTACTGAACCAATGGTTTCTCAGGGAAAAATTAGAGTCATCACTCCGGAAGTTTTTCGGTCGCCATCATGATTTAGTTGACCGGTACGAGATATCCATTCGCAAATGACAATGGATATATTCCCACTGTCGTGAACACAAATCCGCTCCTATACCGGTATGACTATACATAGGCTTTGTCTACTGAGTAATACGACGGGTGCCACTAGAGGAGCAGGAGTTGCTTACCCTTCCGGAACATTGAGCTCACCACATGTTTTTATTTTATTGGGGTTCGTGTTACCCGTGCCTTAGTTTACCATGTTGTCTATGTATTATTTTATTTAAGTGTTGCATAGTGGTTTATCCTCTGAGGAAAAATAGTTACATCATTTACGTGTACTTCAAAACTTCACATTCGGTCATGTCTTAGGGTTAGATAATTAACATATATCGATGATTAATAAAACTGGTTATGTTTTAGGGTTAGACAAGAGTCATAAACCAATGACCTAATACATGAACATTCCATAACAAATGAAATTTCACTGGGTTTTATTACAATGAGTTAAATCGACGGGTGCCACTAGTGGAACAGGAGATGCTTACCCTTCCAAAGCATCTGAACTAACCCTTGTTTTTGTATGTTTTGTGTTACTCTAGCTAGCTTTAGTTTTCAGTGTAGTATTGTGTGTTCTGTGTTTGTCTTTCGTTTCTTTTTTTGGCCATGGTCTTGTCTGTCTTCCGATTTAACGATTTCTGTCTGCCCCTTTGGTATCTTCGAATTCCTTTTATTCCTTGTTCTCCAAACATAGGTTTTTGAAGAACAAAAAAAAGAAAGGATGATTGCCAGACTTAAACATAGCCTTTTCAATAAAAACAAAGGATGTTAGGCAATACTTTTACGTTTTACTATATAGATGTTTTTGGTAATCATATCCGCCTCTTGAACTTAAAATTAAGGATAATACAGATATTGTTTCACTCCTTAACTTATATCACATCTGGAAATTGACCGCGATGGAGGGTTGAATATTATCTTCAAGACAAATGAGATGATATTTTCCCACTGCAAACTTTCCTTTCATGAGTACCAAAATCGTATTCTTGTCACAAACGACAACAGGTAAGTTCTCAATAGTGTGAAATAACATAATTTATAACTCCTCTTAAATGAACACAAAGTGTGATTAAACAATGGCTTTGAAAACCTGCAACACAACGGACGTCAAAAATGGAACAGGACTTCACAACTATTCCGATGCACGTCCCTCGTTTGTTTGGTTTGCCGTTTGATGGGTCGCAACTTTGTATGCCTATTAACACTGAATATACTGATGTACACAATTATGAATCTGCTCCTAAAGAAATAAAGTAATAAAATAATACAAAACCATATATAAAAATATTTGTCACGTTAAATATGTTGTTTTGTTCCCTTTATTTTCGTTTCATCTTTTTAATTTTATTTCAAATTTGTCTTCTCGATTTGAATTATGCACTTTTGATCTCTCACAGCGGTATTCTATACTGGACTAAAATAGGATTTATTATTTTGTTTGTTGTATTTTATAAGCTATTTAATTTCAAATTTGAAACCTGGACGAAATTCATATTTCTGAAAAGTCTTTTCAAAAATTAAATTTTTGATAGTTACGGTCTAATTTGTATGAATGTATCTAGTTAAACATGTAACTTATAATTCGCGGAAAGCCTAACATGGCGAAATTAATATTTTCCAAGTATAATGGGTATGGTTAGATTTTTATAAAGTAAATTGCCAAGTCATTTACCTTTCCTATAAAAATGTAATCCAATATATAAGTGTTTTTTTTTATCTGCATTTTCTTATTTTTGTAAAATTGGACCATTTCTTGTAAATATTGAAAAACACAAGATCTGTTGGCCTTTTTTACATGTGTGTTAATTTGTGGAATGCTAATACACATTTATAAAAGCAATTGCAGTAGTAAGAGTACATCGCAAAAAAATATTCGACAAAGTACGCAATAAGCCGTTTATTTACATAAAAAGAACCGGTTACTCATAAAAATGAGTGATTCACAGCAGGTACAAAGAAACCAGGGTAGGGTTTTATATTCCAATAGAACGATAAAACAAAATATGGACCGCTTGCTGGCTATTGAAACTTTACTATTAAACGCTTTGACTGTCGTCTATCCTCTCAAAAGAAATAAGGCATTTAATGAAATCGTTTGCACTCATTGAGCTTGTTATAAATTACCAACTGATTAATTCAAAGGCATGGTGAATTAATTAAGATAACTGGCAAAGTGCAAAATACCCATGTGAGAGATCAAAAGAGAAGGTACAGAGAGATAAGACAATTTCGAAAAAACCAAAAGATTAAACGAAAACAAAAAAGAACAATTTAAATTAAAGGCCTGACATTAACAAACTCCCTTACAAAACAGGATTGGGATCAGGTGCTCATGAAGGGTAAGCATCCCCTGTCTTGCGCCAAACACTCGTCGTGGAATCCGTAATTTCTAATCCGGGTTAACGTCAATACGAGAAGAGGCTAACTTATTGTTGTATTACAGGTAACCAAAGGAGATACACTTATAGCATATGGATCAACCAAGTCATGATGGTGACCATAGAATTTTAGAGTGGACGATTTCAACCTTGAATGGATGTATTCTTGTTGTAGTGATTTGTGCGTCAACAGCAATGCTGTCTTCAGATAATCCCTTTACTTGGAACAGGCGCGAGAGTATCAAACTTACTGCGAAAAATAAACCCCGTTGGCAGAGGAAGCAGGAATATTGCCAAATAAATATGGGAAGTTTACAATAGAAATAGGAGTTGTAGTCATAGCTTTTATTAATATATTCAGTTAGTATAAAGCATTATAGTCGATTTTATGCCAATTTTAATTGATAAAAGAGAATATAAAATATTTATACCAGAAAGACACGATTCTCATCTTAGCCTGTTCACACTACGAAACTTAATCTGGATTAACTCGGGTAAATTTGTATTTAGACACCTTGTGTTAACGCTAGTTTTGTTTTAATTATGAATAATTTAATCTATTTTAAGTTAAACCGGATCAAACTTTAGTGTGAACGCAAAATCTGAATTAAATCTGACGTCAATAAACTGTTCGCACTGCAAAAAAAATCCGGATAAATTCTGGTAGATGTGGATTAGGTCACACTATACTTCATGTCATATTTTGTTGAAACGGGTAAAAGTGTTATGGAAGAATAACTGTTTACCATATTCTTGTAAAATAGTGTTTATTTTGTAGATTAAAAAAGTGCAAGCAAGTTGCAATAATACATGAAACCCTTCATGAGCATTTGATCCCATTCCTGTTTTGTAAAGGAGTTCGTGGATTCCAAGCCTTTGTTCTATTTGTTTTCGTTTTATCTTTTAGTTTGTTTCAAATTTGTCTTGTCTAGTTGGACTATGTACTTCTGATCTCTCATATGGGTATTCTACACTGGATTGAGCAATCACGATGTATTATAGGCTGCCTGCGTTTTTTATACTCTACGGGGATTTTACATTGAAAACTTAGCCATTTGTTTGTAATAAGTGGCTTTTTGCACGCGCTATTGAGATACCGGAAGTACACAATACCAATGCAAGTAATTTAACCAGGATTAAATAACCTGCAAAAATGAAATTTTAAAAGTTATTCTTTTTGTATGAATTGCGAGCGAGGGTCCGAATAAAAAAATGTGCGAAGTTTTCTTAATGATTTAGCGTTCCCGATGATGGCCAACTATCAACGTTAAATCCCCGTAGAGAATTTCAGGGGCAGTTAATAGTATGTAAAAGATTATTGCATAGTGCAAGACGTGAACCGTTAACCGTGAGATAATTCTTTCTTTAGATCTAAATTATGTTCAAACGCGAAAAAACACAAATCATCTAGTTAAGCCGAAACATAGCATTGCAAAATAGCCTGACATAGAGCATAGGTTTAATTCATTCACTAAATGAATCCGAATCAAGTTTATCAGTATAAAACTGCAATGTGAACGCAAAATGGGATTAAATTTGATGTCAAAATGTTTAAAGTTACTTTCTATATTTTGGTTTGTAATGCTAATGATGAGAAATTACTAATTGAATTGTACATACCGCATACCATATACCCCATATTTATGAACATTGGTAATTGTGTATTTTGAAGCCCCCGGGTCGATTTTTCAGCTGGTGGAGCAGGATATTAACCAGTCCTGTTGTCAGACTTGTCTGACATGAAATTTGTCAACTAATGTTTTAAAGACATTTGATGCAACTGTTAAAATTCTAAATCACAAAAAATACGGCTTCCCATTTAGATTTGTTTGGAATTGAGTGCTTCGTTTGTTATGTTTGGATCTTTGTCTTCTCTTATTTTGGTACTAATGCTATCGAAATGTACATATCAAATACCAAAATTATACATATTTATTCAAAATTGATAATTTCGTATTTTGAAACCACTGGCCCGATAGCTGGTATATCTTGTGGATCAGAATTCCCCGAGGTTATTCACCAGCCCAGTTGTTAGACTTGTCTGACATGAATTTTATCAAACAATGTTTTACATAAATTACTGCAACTGTTAAAATCTAAAGCACTGAAGAAACGTGAAGATACGGAAAGACCTCGAAATGTATTGCATTAAGTAGTTTTCCCTCGTTCTATTTCGATTTGTTTGGACTTGAGTGCTTCTTTTGCTATGTTTGGATCTTGGACTTCCTAGATTGTGGTTCTCAATATATATATATACTGATGAGACTTTACTCCTTGAAATCTACATATAGCATACAAGAAATTCAACATGGGTAATTTTATATTTTAAAGTCATTTTGTATATTTCTACTTTACAATTTTAATCCGGATTTGGGCCAATTCACGCTACAGAAATTAATATGGATTATCTCAGGTAAATGTGAATTAAGTCACGTTGCAATCTCACCATCTTTGATTGAGTCCAGATAAACTCAATCCGCCTTTACAGTATCTGGATCAAGTTAAACAGGATAAAAACTATAGTATGAACGCACAATGCGGATTAAATCTGACGTCGTAGTTGCTAACATTACTTATGATCTATTTATTCTAAAGTTTAAATTTTAATCCGAATTAAGTTAAGCCACAGCACTAACGCTAGTGTGAACGCAACAGGTTACCTGTATAGTAAATTCAATTAGGGTTAAGTTAAGCCTTATGTGAACTGACCTAAAGTGAAGCCAAACCCCAACGCTAGTGTGAACGCAACATGTTACCTGTATACTGGACTAAGTTGATCCGGATAAAGTAAATTTGGGTTAAGTCAAGCCTAATGTGAAAAGATCTAAAGTGAAGCCACAACCCCAACGCTAGTGTGAACGCAACATGTTACCAGCATAAAGGTTTCAGTTGATCCGGATAAAGTTAATCTTTGTTAAGTAAAGTCTAGTGTAAGCCGGTCCTTGAAAATGTTTATGAAAATATCAAAAGCCAAATTTGAAATAATCAAGGAATTTTTCAAGTTACAATGTTGGAAAAATGTAAACTGTATATAAATATATGATAGATAGACCTTATCGCTTCCTTATACATGTATTAAAAGTTTTCAAAAACCAAATTTAACTGTGTGTAAAGCGCTATTCTTGAGCTACATTTATCAGACACGCTATATATAGGGACCAAAAATTGGACAATCAGCCAAAACCTGTAAATACTTAGTTAAATCATGAACCAAATGATATCAACACATTATGACGTAGTTAACGCCGATAAGAAAAATTATTCAATTTAACAAAAACATAGTTGAAAGATGTCAACTATCTTTCCAACATACACTTCAGTATCCGAAATAAATAAGACCAGAGACTTTAAACGCGTGTTTGCTTTTCACGACCTGCACACAGTATTACAGAAAAACTTCGTAATACTGTGTAAAGAAAGAATAATGAATTATCGCCAGAATATACGATTTCTGCACATTCAACAACAGCGAATATAGTTTAAATCAAAATTTATTGTTAAGTCCAATGTAGAATACCCTTGTCAGAGACCAAAAGTGCATAGTTCAAAGAGACATGACAAATTTGAAACAGGCTAAAAGATAAAACGAAAACAAAAGGAACAAAAACTCCTTTACAAAACTGGAGTGGAATCAGGTGCTAATGAAGGGTGAGCATCCCCTGCCTTGCGCGCAACACCCACCGTGAAATCTTTACATACAATCCGGATAGGAATTGGTATCAAAATCTTTAGTATATAGGTTTCTTCAAACAATATTAAATAGTATGAGTACTACCTTGCTACATGCAAAGATGCGAAAAAAATATTGTAAAGGATACCAAAAATCAAATGTGATATTTTGTACTAAAATATCGATTCTTAGTGCACTTCTTTTTGCAAACTTGAACACTTCCGCGATCACTTCCAAATGTGCATAAACATGCTTCTATCTTTTAAGACGAAAGTTCACCATTGTATTTATGGAGAGGGCTTACTTTCATTAGTAGTATAGAAAGACATCTACCAAAAAAAATCATTAAATATACACTTGATCATAAGTTAAGGGCCACTTGATTTGTGCACTTATCTAGCGAATGTAACAATTCACTAATAATAAAACTGTTTATTTTAACTTTTTAATGCACGTTATCGAAGTTCAGCCAAAAATGTTTATTTGATAGAAAATTTGAGAAAATATCACGGCGAAAAAGTCCCTAATTATTCAGTTGTGAAAACAGTTACGGTTTTTTTCTGAAAAATGGAGGATGGATATAGAGATTATATAAATAATTTTCAGAAAATATAATGCATATTGTATTAAAATGATTAAACTTTAAGTTCTTGATATACTTCATATTCTTTGTTCAAAGATATTTTGTGAATAAGAATTTCTCAGCAAACTTATGTCACAAATTTTACTTCACTTTTTTGGATTTTTTCAAACAATTCAACATTGCAAAGGCTGAAGAGTATATACAAAAATGGAAAACATATTTTTCTGTTAATAATCTAACAAAAGAACAATTCTTGTAAAAATCATATCTATCAAAGTTATTTTCCACTCCGGACGTGGAATGCTTATACTATAGGAAAACATGCATACATCGTGTACATATATTTTTATGATGTCAGGATTTGGGCTCCCACAGGGGAAAAATCGAATAAAGTCAATTTAATTCTCACAAATATGGGTTTATTATAATAAGTAGACGCACTCAGATTTTCTTTTCTCACGTAAATGTAGTATTTTTTGTCAAAGTTGTGACTTTCCATGAGATTTTCATTTTGATGACGTTAAAGTTACCAACTGAGGTCTGCATGTTAAAATTATAGTATACCAAACGAAATATGCCACGACTTAAATCAAAATATATGAGATGTTCAGCTTTGAAGTATAGCATGTTATATTTTGTGGAAATTCTACTTTTTGCCGTAACTCATTCCACAGATAAAATTTCAATTTTTCTCAGCGTAATTTTTTTTTCTAATATTTAACTACAGCCTCATCTGCGCCTAAAAATTTAAATTCCAACAATATATACTACGATAAATTTAATTGTCAAAACTTTTGATAGAGATATACTTTTGTTGAAGCAAATTTCGTTTGATGTACTTAAATATTAATGATAGCCTAATTTATCTTTTGTCCTCTGACATTACGATCTTTATTTGTCTCTTTGGTATCTTCGAATTCTTTTTTTTAAGTTATGTGTTATTATTTGACATAATTATGTACATATAAATTCCCCGAAATTATGCTAAAGACAGAAAAATAGTTAAACGGCCCAAAAATTTAACCACTTTCTTGTTTCTATATTTTTCGCCACTGATATCTTTTCTTTATATATAACCTTCATTTACTCAACCCCCCGAGGGCGGCCGGGGTATAGAAGTAGGCCGTTCGGTTTCTCCGCCTGCAGGTAGAACCCTTGCTAAAGGGGCGTCCGTTGGTTCGAGCGGGATGTATAAATACTCGAACTCCCCTTCTCAAAGGTTGTGCCGGGGAA
>JAULBM010024296.1:8867-21138 GCA_032357055.1 Geukensia granosissima
GGTCTGAAAATCAGCCAATCAGCTGCTTAGAACAACTTACCCACATGTTGATTATCGATTTTTTCTCACACTGGTTGGGAAGTGTGAAAATTTAATAAAAATTAGAGAAATATGTTTTTACTATCACAGCAAGCCAAGGCTTCGCTGCCATCATTAAAGGCTTGAGAACCCATGGAACGTTGAGAAAAAGCCACCTTCATTTTTACTGGAATTCATCAAGGCTGTTGTTAAGGTTAGTGTTTGTCAGATATGTAATGGTGTTCGTGATTTTGAGCAGGTTCTGATTGTTCTTTGGGAGTGGGATGTTCAGCATTAATGATCCGTTTTGAAACTTTTAGAATAATATACTTTTTTAACTAGTTCAGAAATGTGAGAAATTTGTCCCCGGAGCCGTTTAAATATAATTTTCAAATACAATATGCATTATTGTAGGGGACTCCGTACAGAAGGATAATGATTTAGTGTATGGTCAGGGTATGATTATGAGTTAAATTTGGTTAGGGTAAGGGTTAGAGTTTAGGGTTTGGTTAGAGTTAGGGTTGGTTGAGAGTAAGGGTGAGAACAGATATGAGTCTCAAAGCGCTGGGCCCCCAAATCAAATGAATGCCCTTAGTTAATTTAACCCAAAATATTTGTAAAATTGGACAACTTGTCACATACATTGTTTTTAAGATCCTTTCCTTCTTGGAGTATGTCACATGTTTTATGATGTTCTCAGCAATTTGCAATTCTTTTCTTTTCTAACGCACAATTTCAATACATCCCAAAAAGGCTGTTCTATGTATTTAATTTGTACACAGCTAATTCATGGGAGTTTTACCTTTTCCTAGAGTCTCGAGCCAGTTAAATCAAAGAAAAACACATAAACTAGGGATATATATACATATTTTGCAAGTAAAATACAGCAAACTTTCTCCATTATCATGATTACATGTATATGTGTATTTACGGTATTTACGAAACTTGACAGAATTTTTTCAAACCAATCTTGCATGTATCAAAAGCAAATAATTGCATAATAGGAAAACTCAGCTATAACTGCAAAACATGATCTCTACTTTTGCTGATGGAACAATGGTGATATGAAAGACAAATACAGAAAAATTGACTGCATATTGCACTCTGTGCAAATAGCTTAGTTTGATATCATTACTTCAATCCCTTTCTGTATGTGACCGTCAAAATATTAAAATTATGAAATTATCAGAAAAGAGGCATCATTTTTTTTTTGTATTGTTATAATGTATACTATTACCTGCATAAAAAATTCTCATAACATGAACTTAAAAAATCTAAGAAATGTCAAAATCAAAATTTCTTGGAAATGTATTAGGCCCCAATAGACTGATCAAAAAATGAACAGCTGGTGACAATCCCTTTCACACCTGATTGCACATTTGATTGAAGACTGCAGGGGTGGCCAAATAAAAATACCATAGTTTTTAGCACGGATGTTAAAACTTTTTTTTTCCAATTGTAAAAAAGAAAGAAAGAAAACAACTGACCCCACATTTTCCATATTTTCACAGTTTTTTTCTCGTTACCTTCTGGACCAGGCTGCCACTGGCAATTTTTGTTTCTGATAGGCTGATTTTAAAAAATCTTCTCCTCTGAAGCTTCCAGCAGGACAAACGGAACTTGACAGGAAGCATCTATGGGAGGTCCATTACAAAGATGCCTTGTTTTGTCCTGATCGGACTACAAACTTGGCATCTTAGAAAACTGACATTACATGTATGGCAATCCAGCAATAAGAAGATATCAAAGTAGTGGTAGTAGTTATTGTCAAATTTGTCTATCAAATCAGATCTGGAAGGGTACTTGTGAAGTTTGGCCATAAACCCAGACTAGTAACAGTTAAGAAACAAATCTGCTATTAAAGGAGCAATGTTTGTGCCCAATGGAAATCCTATCCACCATCCACCAAATGACAGTCAAATGACGTTCTCTGCAACATGACCCTGCCGCCCCCACTTTAGGATTTTCCTTAAGAAATAGAATACTCCGTGCACGTACCATAGTGATATCTTAAAGGATTAGGTGCAATAAGGACCGTTTTCGGCCTCAAAAATAATGTTTAGTATAAATTTGAAGTTTTACACTTTTTGCAAACTATAATATCATATCTTTAAGACTTAACTAACATTTTTGATAAAAATTGTTCGATTCTGTGATTTTCAACTGATCAAACTTCGTCCAAAAATGGGAAATCCAACAAATAAGCCGAATATTGTCTGATTTATACCCATTTTTTGCCATTTCAGTATTGGCCGCACATGTGTTACACCTCAATTATTACATATATTATGCAGTTTAGTGTGTTACATCATATATGTCAATATATTGGTGTAACACACATGTGGCCAATATGATTAGAGCCAAAAATCTCTTAAAATCAACAAAAATTTGAACATTTTTGGACATTTTGGGAAATTGACGTATTTGATGACATCATAGCTAAAGCACGTGAACTTTTATACCATAAAGACAGCTGCACATATAAAGAGCATTTATTTTTCTATTCAACAATCACTTTTAGGTAAGAATATATCGAAAACGAGCCTTACTGGACCTGCTCCTTTATGGGGAGAGCACTGGACATATTCAACAACAACTGATCTGACTCCATACATATGTATGATTTGAGTCTGTAGCCACAAATATTTAGCATGTAATAAGTGTTTCACTCAAATATACATTGGGATGAACATTTGTAATTGATATTTATTAAATCCATGTTCTTCAACCTTTTTTTTTTTTAAATTAATGTAGCAGGTGAATGGTGTTGATGGTAATGTCCCAAATGATGTAGATACCAAAGTCAATAATGTAGCCCAAGGAGTTGGAGAACTCAACTTTGAAGAAGATGAAGAAGAACAGTTTTGTATGAAAGATCTTCCCAAGCATGCTTGTTCGTAAGTAAACGTGTAAAGCAAGTTTTTACATAAATTCTTGTCAAATCTTGTGAATGCACGATTAGCATTTTAATACATGCATTTGCAATAATCAAATGGGTAGTAAATATTGTAGAAGACTCAATTTTCAAGTACTTTCAAGAATTGTTTGAAAAGTATTTAGGTTCTTCTGTTTTCTTAATGATGTGTTAGTATTTTTATGTCTGTATGTTTAAGATACTGTGGAATACACGACCCAAGCTGTGTAGTTTATTGTAACAGTACAAAGAAATGGTTTTGTAATGGACGTGGTAACACATCTGGCAGGTAAGCCAATCATTGTCAAATGTAGCAGTATCACTTCTGAACCTATTTCAATATGATTTATAGTTTGAATAGTATGTGATGAAAGGAAAGGTGTGCAAGTGTGAAAAGTAATTACCACATTTAGGGTAATGTGGAAAAAATAAAAATATATAAAAGCAATCTTACAGATTGTCATAATAGTTAAAGCATATTTTCTTTTTAAAAATATATTTCTCATTGCTATGTACAAGCATTGGCCATAGCACATATTAACAAATCTTAAAGCCAAAATAAATAAAATACATGATTGCTACCAGTCCATTAAATCAGGGTATGTAGGACAGAAGTTATTTTCTTCTTGTTGGCCTTATTTGAAAAAGACCCAAGTTTTCTATGAAACTGATCCAGATTTTGACCATACTTCAATATGTGTGCATTTGCAATGCAACGTATAGCCATTTTACTACTTTTATCCAAATTTTTGACAGTTTTATTAGAAATTGAGAAAATACAATGTATATCAAACAAATAGGACCATTTACTTGGTTAAAAAAGAATTAGTTCCTTCAATAAATTTTCCTTAAAGCCCATACAATGTTTAGGGTTAATTGGGAAGGAGGAAACATTTTTTGTTTGGCCTTAGACAACACTTTAACAACCCTACACACCACAAAGATAATCAAATTCTTGTAAGGACATTCCTGATAAGCCAAAAACATAAATTTGGAAAATTATACAGGTTACAACTTAAAATGAAATTATGTTGAAAAATATTTACTTTGAATTTGTACATTTATTTCTTGCCAATATGGACACAAGGGAACTTTATTTGCACAAGCCCCCATTTTATTACAAGGCATCACATAATACTTAAGTTGATAGTTGTAAAAAGTTTCTGCAATCATATTAGTAACTCTACTGTAATAAGGCAGCTGATTGGTTGTTAACTTGTCTTATAATGCGGCAAAACTAGTCAAAAATATTTCTCTTTGATTGAAAGTTTAAAAAAGCAGCTAAGTTCAAAGCTGGTTTGCTGTTCTGTACCAAACTTCTAAAGATATTTTTACTGCAGTACCACATTTGGGTAATAAATTTGTCAGTATTTTCTCCAAGTTTTTTAATGATTAAGCTTATTTTGCAAAGAATCATGGCAATACATGCACAAGACTAAGCAAACATATTCAAGAGTTATTTATGTGAAGATTTTTTCCTGTGTTTTTGGGCTGAAAATGCTCTGCATATTATCTACACTTGATAGCGGTAATTAATGTTTTCATATTAAATAAGAACAAAGTTGCTGTATGGGAACATTTGATTACAACTTATTTAATCTTGGTTTTAGCCACATCATCAACCATTTAGTAAGAGCCAAAGCCAAAGAAGTGACACTGCATAAAGATGGTCCACTAGGCGAAACAGTACTCGAATGTTACAATTGTGGATGTAGAAATGTCTTCCTGTTGGGATTTATACCAGCTAAAGCTGATTCTGTGGTAGTCCTGTTGTGTAGGCAGCCATGTGCAACACTATCCAATCTGAAGGATATGAACTGGTAAGGTCATAGCTAGAGCTAATCCTTACAACTATTCACATTTTAAAAGAATCATTTATTTTGAAGCAAAATAAAAAAAAACAGGAATTGATCAGTTCATTTTGCTAATAAAAACATTTGATAAGTTTAGAAATTTGGATACTAAGGAATCTTAAGTTTCAATTTTTCTCATTCATTGATTGATTGTGCTTTACAAATGAATGCTGCTTTGTACTAGACCAACATGCTGTCTGAGTCAGATTATTAAAATGCTAGCTCATGAAAGCAAGTCCTCAGAAAGACATTCCACTTTACCCAGACACATTATTCTGACTCTGGGCCGACCAGACTGAGCTGTTATTCCGAAATGCTGTGTGCTTTGTGGAGAAGCAGCAAAAACCAATTTTAATGTGTTTAGTTTGGTCCAGCTAGGGATCGAACCCAAGACCTTTCACACTTGAGGCGAGCACTCTTAACCATTACACCACTGAGGCTGGTTTTCTCTTCAAAGGGATACCATTGGTGAACATCTATGAAGGGCATTCTTTTATATACTTTTTGACACTTATGCAAATTCAAGATGTCAAGTGACTATAGCATACAATTGCAGTACTATAAGTGGTGTTGTATAATGTTTGTATTGTTATTTAATGACTTCAGATAGTTTGATAGGTTTAATTTCTTATTTTAGGGATCCAAACCAATGGCAGCCATTGATACAAGATCGTCAGTTTTTGTCATGGCTGGTCAAAGTTCCATCAGACCAGGAGCAGATGAGAAGTCGCCAGATCACAGCTCAGCAGATAAACAAGTTGGAAGAGTTGTGGAAGGATAATCCTGATGCCACATTGGAGGACTTGGAAAAACCGGGCGTGGATGAAGAACCACAACAAGTGTTGCTGAGGTATTTATAAATCAGGCATTCAGGATTTCACATTGAACTTCCAAGTCTTGCTACCAAGTTTATTAAATTTATTACGAATTTTTATGATTGTATGTCTTGTGATTGCTTAATGAAATGATTGACACCTTATAATAGAAATAAAAGTAATTTATTTGTCGAAAGCACTATAATGATAAAAAACAATATGCAATTCATTAATAAATTTATGTTTGTTAAATAGATACAAATAGTTCTTTTTCTATCACAAATGTGAAAAATAGATCAGGGCTAATCAGGTCATTTAACCTACATGTGTATTATTTCATGTGCACACAATAAACAATTGGACTACCTATACTGATAAAGCATTGACGTTCACATCAGGTAGAATTGTTTTATCATGTTTGATAACAAAAATTATTTTTACAGATATGACGATGCCTACCAGTACCAGAACATCTTTGGGCCTCTAGTCAAGTTAGAAGCTGACTATGATAAGAAATTAAAGGAATCCCAGACACAAGACAACATTGTTGTTAGATGGGATGTTGGACTTAACAAGAAGAGAATTGCCTTCTTCCATCTACCTAAAGCTAATGATGGTAAGGACAGAAGAGATGAATACTGATGTTCACAATAATTTATTCTTTTTCATTATTCTGTTGTCAGTTTTGTTTTATATTCCGCATAATAAAGTTTTCCAGTTTTCTTTTTAAACATTTAAATTTTTATTCTACTGGGTATCTCCTAATTCCACACATTGCATTTAAAAAGATATAATGTTAAGTGCAGAAATTCAAGATGTCCTTCCATTACAGCAGGTTTTTTTTATTTGATCCTAAGAGTTTTTTTAAATTTGTCATGCTAGTACAGTAATGTCTGTGTTATCTTCAGTCTGAGTAACTGGATTCCTGGCAATAAGATGAAAGTTTTCTTTTTTACAAGTTTTTTTGGAATGGCTATTCCAAACTGGCCCCAGTCAATCCCAAATTCCAATCCTTGTATTTGATCTCAACAAAAAAGCACAGTTAGATTTTGATTAAAAAACAGCTTAAATATTGATTCATTATGGAAGGTTTGCATAACTGGATAATTTGTATCAACAAATTTTATTTTTCGTTTTGAACTTTTATTCACAGAATGAATTATTAACTTTCAGTCAAACTGAGTAAACTGGTCCATTGTGGACAATGGTCAGGTTTCTCAGTCCATCATTGTGGAAAATGGTCTAGTTTTTCAGTCCATGAGTGTTTAGATTACACAGCTTTTACTCTAGTAGAGATTTTATATCTGAACAATTTATAAAGATGTTTGATAGTAAACACATGGCATAGGTGTGATGGATTTATGTTTAAGCTCCATTTAACTACTTATCATTGCAGAGTTGTATCATTTTATTGCAAGTAAGGAAAAAACACTTTTCATTAAGTGCATGTTATTGTTTTTAGAATTTTGATTTTTTTTCTTTTTTGTTCTATGATATTAACAATAAAAAATTTATATGGCATATCATAACATGAACAATGAAGCATTATAAATTTTATAAAATTCAAATAGGTCCTGAATTCATATTTAAAACAATACAGACTAAGGGATGTCTTGACTTGCTGAAAAGTATGGGGTATTTGCTCATGATTCAAGACCTTGCAGCAACATTTATGATGAATAACAGCAATAAATGCAATTCGGATAGTTCTTGTTGTGTATGATTTGGTATCTCATTAAGGAGTTGTAAGATTATTTTGTGTGTTTTTAAATCACTTCACAGTCTTTCATTTTTACCGCCCAATTAACCTGAGATTCTTTAGTCTAGTGTTCCTGCAATTCTATTTATATTGTTCTATGGTTGACTAAATGTTTGTCTTCTGTAATATGTAGGGTAATGGATATCAAGCTTGGCAGGAATATTGGCTAGATGGTCATTTTACCAGAATCTGGCTACTGTTTTATGAAACAATTGCTAAAGTAACGTGCATGTTAGGCTGTAGAAAATGAATGGAATAATGTGCATTTTAAAAAAATGATTGTTTTATGAAACAGGACCCTTTTAAGAAATTCAACTTGGCTGCCAGGGGCAAATAATGTATTGATATTGGTCAGTCAGAAATATCCTTGTTAGATACCAGAATACCAATTAAATTGTCTTTTGGTATAAATGATCATTGTAAATCAAAGTGAATCAAGTGTAGGCTACTGTCTTAAATATTGTATTCATTTATTTGACTCGCCATTGTCATAATGTACTTGTTAATATTAATTTATTTTAACAGAGATGAAGTTGATGCATGGTGATGAACTGAGACTAAGATATCAAGGAGAACTACATAAACCATGGTCAGGTGTTGGTCATGTGATCAAGATTCCAGATAGTATCCTTTTTTATTAGAAATACTTCTACTTTAATGTCCAAGATATTTAGTATCTTAACCAGAAGGAAGGTGAGATAGATTGGTCCCAGACCCTAGGGCTAAGATATTTATGTCCATTCCAAGGCACTGCAGAGGTATGGACAACATATATTTAAGTCGGAGGGTCTGAGACCAACTTGTCGAGAATTTCCTCTAGGGAATGATATTTTCTCGCCAAATATTTATAAATATTAGCATTAATTGTTAAACCTATTTATACACTTGAGTTTTAATGACTTTTCTTTAAAAAAATCAATTTCTTATATTTTTCAAGGTTTTAATTCTTTCATCAATGACATTTGTCGCAACCTGGTTAAAATTCGGTGCTAAAAAAGTTTTCTCCTATGCATACTTGTCCCTTGTCACAAAACAGCTCATGGAGGAAGTTTGTCATTCTACCTTAAGGTATTCAAATATACTAATTTATTAACCTGTGAATGTTTTTATCAAATATATATGCAAGGTAATTGGTTTTTAAATATAAAATAAAAACTTGACAATTATCATTAATCATCATGGAGTGGAGGTAGCCATTTTGCCAAAACGAAGTTGCTTATATTGAATGAGTTAGGTTTGTAAAATATGGAAGTCTCACCCCAGAAATCACAGCATTTCTCCATCTCAGACGAGAAAAAATTGTCTTCACTAGCATTTTAAACATGATAGAGATGTACCATCAAATTAAAGAAATTTTGGAAAAAAATTTTAAGATGGTTTTGCATAAAATTAACAAAGTGCATTTCAAACTAATAGACTTGACAATGAAAGAAATGTTCAAATTATTTTCTCTTAACCAATGATCAGACCACAGTGATGAGGTTGCAATCGAGTTGAAAAGTAATGCAGGTGTACCAACAGAGTGTACCCACAATTTTGTGGTGGATTTTGTTTGGAAATCTACATCATTTGACAGGTAAGATTCAGATGCACCTCCATATGGTAAGGTACTGGTGTATTAACATCTTCTACTCATAACTGACAAGATATTTAATATTGTTTTGATAAAAGAAAAAGAAACCACAAATTCCAGTATCATCACAGTAATGGTATTTTTCTGCCTGATTAACATGATATTCATAGAATAAAATACTGTATTAAACAGTCATGGCTGATGTTTTTAGAACAATACGTCTAGAATGGAAAGTTTCTAAGAAAGAAAGAGAAAAAAAGCCCTTTCTTTTATTTATTGTACAAATGACATCATTCGATTTTTTTTTAAAGTCTTGCAAGCCATGTTGAGCAGTTGATATAAATTGTTTTACAGGATGCAGGCTGCCCTGAAGACGTTTGCTGTGGATGAAACATCTGTTTGGGGTTACATATACCACAAACTTCTTGGACATGAAGTTGAAGATGTAGTTATAAAATGTCAACTGCCAAAGCGATTTAGTGCACCAAGTCTGGCTGAGTTGAATCATTCCCAAGTGTATGCAGTGAAAACTGTTCTTCAGAGACCTCTGAGTCTTATTCAGGTATTGATGTACAGGCCTTCAAGCATCCCTATATTTCCTATATTTCCTATAAAATCCCTATCTTTTAGAAAATGCCCTATAATCCCTATATTTTTGTTCAAAATAGCCCTTTTCCCTATATTAACCCTATAAATTAGAATGAATTGGTAAAAAAGTTAAAATGTGGAATTTTATGTGTACATGTTCCATCTGCAAAAGTAAGATATGTATCTGTTAGAATGAAAACATTCAATTCTTGATATTTCTGATAAACATCTCCTTTCTATCATTTCATGTGTATAACAATCAAGTCTTGGTGATTGTGTATACATTGTAAAAAACGACACTGGTAAGCGTCTCTATTTTTACCACACAAGTAAGTATTATTCTTGTGCTATATTTAGAAGAAAAGTAGCAAAATAGAGGGAAACATCCTTATAATATCCCTATATATTATGAAATTTTCCCTATTTTACCCTATTTATCAAAAAATTTGGCCCTTTGAAATGCCCTATTTTTGGGTCAAAACGCACTTGACGGCCTGCAACAACTGACAATAATCTAAGGGCCTGTTCACACTAGACTTAACTTAATCCGGATCAACTAAAGTGACTATATAGGTAACCTGTTGTGTTCACATTAGCATTTGGGATCCTGCTTATAACTTAATCAGGATTAAATTTGACTAATTTTACTAATTATGGCGTCAGATTTAATCCACATTTTGCGTTCACACTACAATGTAATCTGGATAATTTAATGCGGATTAAGTTAATCTGGATTAAATATAACTTAGTGTGAACGCAAAGTGATTTAATCAGCATTTATCTGAATTAATCAATTACTTTTTGTAGTGTGAACAAGCCCTAAAAATTAAAAAAATTTCAGGGTAAGTTGTACTGTGTCTCCCGTTTTTTGGTCTGTCATATGTCTACTTACAGCTGGGTAGAGCGGATCAGCTCTGTCTCATTGGCACATTTTCGTACAACCCTTCTCCGTGTTCAGGTGATTACTTATGAAAAAACATTTTTTGTAGCATTTGCCAATTTTTATATAAAAATGGTCAAAGGATAAAAAATGCAATTTTGCAGGTAATGAGAAATTTTAATTGTTAACCCAATTTTGAGAGGTTGCAAAGCACATCAGAATAGAAATTCAATAATTGTTGCCCATTCGGAAATATAACTCATTATGAAACCCTTGTATGATAAATATCTCACCAGAAATCAGTTTTACATTGGACCCTATGAACACTGATTTAAAGATCTTCTTTCCGAGAATATTTGATCATTTGGAGCAAAACTTGGATTGAAAAGACATTGTTTATACTAATTTTAGAAATATCTTTAACTTAATGAAAATAAATATTGCGTCTCCAGATTTACAACGTGTAACATAAGGCTCTACGGGAAAATTAACTTGAATTTGCTAGGTCTTTTTCCACTTACATTGTTAATACGATCCTTATTTGAATTGGGTTTGGGTGGCTATTTTAAGAATCTCATTAAATTCCTGAATACAACAAAAGTGGTCTCTAAAAAAGGCTGGTCAAGCTAGATGTTTGTAAATCGTGGACTAGGAGTCTCACCTTAAAGAATAAATACTCGGACATGTTCTACAAATGTAACGTTGACATGCCTCCACTATGATAGATGATCATATGGTTTTTGTTTAATTTGCAAAGGCTCCCAGGGGGACCTGAATACTGTTAAACACCGAGTTGAGATAACTTTAGAGTACTCTAGGTCTGAAGCACAATTGCAAAATCAAAGTTTGAGACCACTCCTTTCATTTTCTTAGCGATGCTACTTAATGCTTTAAACCACTTGGACATGAGATACATAGCTTGTCAACGCATTCAATTCCATCTGGATAGCTTTTCCCAATCTATGACTGGGCCTCTTCTTCGTGTTCGATAAAAGTCACTTGCTATACTTCTGTCACTCTTAGCTGTTCAAGGAAAAACTCAAATTTGACTCATTTTCTCCATCAACTCTCATAGAAAGCAATTGAAAAACTCATTGGCAATATTTTATTTCTTAGATTCTTTCTCTTGTTAGTTTCCATCTGGGTTTTGCAGATTTGAGAGCAGACCTATAAAAAGAATTGAGATATAAATTTCTATGCTAGCCTGAACTGTTTTGAAATAAGTTAAAATTAAACGTTTATGGGAAATAAAAAAAATGCTCCTTTTAATATTTCATGTCTTTTCTTGTGACTTTTAAAAACAATTATACCATTAATTCTGACATGTGCACATATCAGCAAATAACTTGAGCACTGTCTGAACAATTTAATGACCGTTTTAAAATAAATGATATCAATGTTGTCCCATTATTGTAAATTTTATTATGCTGTATACCAATCTCCGCAGCAAAAATCTGACTTCAGGTGTCATTCGAAGACTCTGCCATGGGTTTGGAAAACCACGCCTATAAATGACGTCATTAAACAGTTTACTTGCAGACGATTTAGAAATGTGCGGGAAAATCCATATAATAGGCGGAGTTCCACTATCATTGCTAATCACCCGTGGCAGAGTTAATGGGAGTGCAGTCTACGGAACGGATATGACTTATCCTGTATTTCAAAGAGTAAACTCACACAAGCATCTCATATTTTAGGCAAGACAAACAGATCTTTAAAAGAAATCTTTTTTTGTGTAAAATTATTACGTATTTTTACATGATGAAGTTAAATTTAGGTTTGAAATTAGACATGATGTTTATGAGTATTCTTACAAATTTTCTTCAGTGCATGAAAGCAGGGGCGGATTCAAGGGGGGGGGGCGTAGGGGG
>JAULBM010024297.1:0-11260 GCA_032357055.1 Geukensia granosissima
TGACAAATACTGAATGAATTAATTTGATTTGGGTCAAACATTTGATAATATGCAGGTGATAAGGAAGGGTAGGATATCTTTAAAAGAAAATGTCCATATGAATTTCCTTTTATAACCAAGCATATCATAGTTTGATTAATTATTGTTAAAAAGTTACAACTACTTATACTAATGATTGACTATGAAAAATACAATGTGAATATATGGGATTCCTTGGAATCTCTCCATACATGTACCATAAGATAAAATTTTTACCACCACTGCTGCTCATATTGGCCATGTACATATATATGCATTATGGATGCATCCATAGTTTGTGGGTTTTTTTATGCGAAAAAAGGTAGAGATCCTGCCTGTCCATGCCCACTTTCCAAATAGAAGCTTTATAATAACCTGCTTGGGATGAGGATTTACTGTAATAGTGTCCAACCCACCACCAACCAAAAAAAAAAAATGAAAATGGTTATGGTATAGTGTTGGATAAAGTCAAAACTACACATTTATATATTTTGTTTGTTTAAAAGTTGCATATTAAACTCAATCAAAGAATTTTTTCCTAAAAATTAAAATATGATACAAATTTTTTTTCTTGATGATTAAACTTTGTGTTTCACATGCGTCTTGTCCTTTTCTTGACATACTTAGTAAAATATCAATATTTATCAATTTTTAAGGGTGCAAATAATACAGGATGGGAACGCTTACTTCCAGGTATGCAGTGCCAGTTAATAGGATATATTTTCGTAATACATCAAAGGAACATCTTGTTGTTTTAAGCTATATAAAATTTGGAAAATTATCTGAATCATAAAAGTGGTCAATATATTTTAACAATTTAAATTTGTTCGCCAAGCTTCCACTGAAACATTTTTTAATAAGTCTCATGAAGTCTGCAGTCTCTTTCACCAAATTCTAGCTCCACCTCGTTTTCAGTATAAAAAACATGAAATTTTAATTAATATTTATATTTGTTCATTTCATATTGGAATGGGAAATCAGTTATGTATTATAGGATTTTTTGACATGGTTTTGGATTACTTAATACTGGTAACTTTTAAGTTTTAACAAAATTAGAAGATTTTTCTTCCATAATGGCATTTTATTCTTTATAAAGTTAATGTTAAATGAGTAAATATGACATTTGTTATATTATAACTCATTTTACAATTTATTGCATTATGAAAATTTAATTGGGTGATTTTAATCTGTTAACTTTTTAGGTAACAACTGCAATTTTATAATAGTACTGACAATATCAATTTTAAATTCGTGTTGGCGGCCCAGTGTATACAAGTAAACCCGAATCTAGAAAAGTTGCTAAGTGCTAAGTCATAGGCATGCATTTATCTGGTCATACATTTTATGAAATAATATTCATATTTCTTGTTGGATACTAGAAACTGACAACCTATTCACAAATCTACTTACTCTTTATTGCTGTCTGGGATGATATTTTAGATAAAAGTAGAACAGTTGAACACTTCTGCAAGTACTGAAAATTGTTGACAAATAAAACAAAAAGCAACACATGATCATTACTGAAAAATGTGATCGTTCAGAAAACCCGTACAAAATAACTTCAGAAATAATGTCTTAAATATTCTGGTTAAATAGCCCTTTCGCTTCGAGTGGGGTATCCAGTCTCACATAGATAAGAACAGACTACGGTATATGTCATTGTGGAGGAACATTTGAGCAGCCCGTAATATCACCTCCTGGATTCGCGTCAAAAATGACTTAAATTCCGTCCTAATAACCCAAATTGCTGTCATATATTGCTTTCTTTGCTACTGGGGAAGATACTCGTTGAGGCATGAATGAAATATCCACATATTTTTATCAGAATTTGTAAAAATGTCGAGACGTCATGGATCGTTTCCATAGACTCCAATGTAACCACATGACAATTTTTGCCGGTAGTCACGTGACCGAAAATGTAAATATCGGAATCTGAACGAAACGCAAATAAACCCTAAAATGGTCTATTGTCATTTAAACAAAATACTATCTGCATTTACAGGTCAGAATATAGATGCAAAGTGAAGTCAAAAGGAACATGGGCGATTACATTTGAGATCAACATCAATGGTAAAGAACAGGATGTTGATATTATGCCTATTGCCAACATTGCTGAAGACCGTATGTATTACCTGTATAATTAGATTGACAAAAACTGTGTTTAATTAATTATTATTCACACTAGTGGAGCACCTGAACTCTCATTGGTTTTTGTAGGGTTCGTGTTACTCCAGTTTTCAGTGTAGTGTTGTATGTTCTATGTTGGCTTTCGTTTCATTTTGTTTTCCATGGTCTTGTCTATCTTCTGGCAACGATTTGTGTCTGCCCCTTTGGTATCTTCGAATTCCTTTAGCTATCTTCTCTAAGTCTCAAGTCTTCTGGATTCTTCCATACATTTTACAACCCAAAATTTGAAATAGTCAGGGGCTATCAGGTACCTATAACGCTAACCTGACATCACATGAATTGAATATGAAGAAAATCAAGCAGCACGATATACATAAATTTTGCTGTCAGCTGAATACAATTGATGGATTGATTTATTAAATGTTGCTTAATGTCCAGCGACACATATTTCATCAATAAAGGACGAAAGCATATTCTATGATCAATTATGCATGAACCCCACATTGTACTACCCACACGCTTAGCCTGATTTTTAATGTTCGAGGTCATGAAACCAAAATTTTGCTTCAGAACAAAATTGAACGTCCTTCTATGTCCAATTTCGGCGAGCATCTCAAATTCCTACGATCGGCGTGAATACATAACTTTCGTATAAAAACATCTAAACCTTTTAAAAATGAAAAATCATTTAAATCCGCATAAAAATTTTTAAACTTTCCAATAGGGTTCAATATTAAAGTAAGTCTAGCTTTGGCGGCCATATTTAATTTCTCAACGGCATTAATTACCTAACCTTTGTATAGAAAAACTCAAACATTGTTCACAGAACAAATCATTTAAATCGGATTAGAAGTTTTAGACGGGACGAAATTTGAACATCTATTGCTTGCTCCAATGTTAGACCAAGTCCAACTGTGAAGTTATCTTAAAAATAACTTTGTAGGAGATCATATAACGATCATAAACAATACAAATCATTTTCAATTGGACCGGTAGTTTCATACAAGAAAAGTTTTGACGAATTCCGCAAATGGGCCAATATTACATTTGGTCCGCTATACTATTGTAGACTAACAACATAAAATAAGTCAACTATTGTTTGTCTTCTGTTCCTTTTTTTGACATGTGCAGTATGGTTTGATTCTATTTTGATTCTTGTGTACCTTTGAATTTCTCTTACGTGAAGATGTGTCCCTTAATCTTCACGTCTAGCAATTTCTGTCTGTTTATTTTTTGTTGCCTTAGCTACACAAATTTCTTTACTTTAAAGATTTCAGAACAATAACATTATCTTTTTATAAATTCATTTGAACTTTTCATAGCAATGCACAATAAAACGCATTTGAACTTAGTTTGAAATGTGCCTAAAATCACTTAGAACCTGATTTATTGATTGAGTCTTCAATATTGTTTCAGCAAGCAACTTGTCAAAAGCAGAAATTCAGGCAATTCATGACAAAATGAAGAGGGTAGACAGCGATACTCGTTTGTACTACAATAGGTGTTTACGTCCACTTCAGATGGAATTTATAGGTCAACAGCTACCAAAGATAAAGCGAGCAATCAGATTGATGAAATATTGGGTAAAGAAAACCGAGGTGAGCTTTTAAGTAATGAATATGTATATGGGCTACATGGTAACATTCAAAGAAGTTAACTGCACCTCTGTCGAAGATCACAAGTCGATATTTAAAAAAAAATTGCATTTAATAACAATCGTAGAACAAGGAAAATGAAAGCATCAACTCCGCAACCGCCTACTCAGTTTTTGAGCTGTAAGGCATGCGACCAATCATTAAAATCATTTGACAACCAAAGAATGTGAATGTAGGAGATGCTTGACATTCAAACTCAATGCAATATTTTTTTATATAATAATACTAATTAACGCGGGTTTCTAGGCTATTGAAAAAGTTATCTCACTACGTTTGTCGTTGATTCTCCTAAAAGTTTTCTTGAAAATCTGTTGAATATAATTTATATACGAAACTGTATAAGAACTTTTCAGTAATAGACATTAAATCTGAAATATTTAAAACTGTACCATTCTAATGCTTGTTCAGCTCAATGTTCATTTTAAATTGTTGTTGGTTAAAGTAACAATGACCTCTTTCGACGATACGGTAACGAGATTAATTGAAAGATGGAATCAGTAATTTTAACTTTGTATGTATCAATTTCAGCAATCTCTGATAAAATCAGTAGCAGTGGAATTATTAGTAATCAGAGCATGGGAAGATCTGGGGAAACCACATCCAAGTGTATCTGAGGAATCCATTTGTAAAACTGTCTTTTCAATGCTAAGAAATGTTGCCGGCATCAAAATTTATTGGACCGAATATTACAAACCATCCGAATTCGTTATTCCGTAAGTATTGCGTACCTTATATATAATCAAACGCGGTGAAATATTTTCCACTTTTGTTTCTTGCCTTTACATATGTTAAAGATGACTGTCTCATACAACATCTCCTTATTTCCATCTTTTCACTAATCAGGTCATTTAGTTTGATGGAGAGGAAATGCTACAAACAGTCTTATAAACAACAAAAGAGTCATTTTGCCAATGTTAAGTACCAGGTGAACAAGAGTGAAAAGTGACAAACACTTTTGCTTCTATCTGTATATTATTGGACTAGCCGGAATATTGGAATCAATTTTAAAGGAACAATGCGGGAATCATTTCCGTTTAGGTCTAATAAGACAATCACTCCTGCCGTTAAAAATAATAAAATGCCAACAGGAATGGATGTCCAATGCAAACGCTAAACCAAAATACATCGATCAAAGTTTAAGTGCCTACGAAAAGAGGTAATTAACCTCATATTAAAATAAGTACAATTGATAATTAATTGTCAATTCATTGATTTTCAGTAACTTTTTTGACCAACGAGAAGCCGATGTCATACTTTAATATCCCTCTCGAGGACCACCGTGATATAGAAATTGTCCGTTCGGTTTCTCCACCTACAGGTAGAACCCCGCTAAAGGGGGCGTCCGTTGGTTCTTATAAATACTCGAGATATTCTTCGTAATTGTTGTGCGGGGGGGGGGGAGAATTTTCACTACGTGCCTCCGTCCTTGTGCGTCCCTGATTGTGGGGAATGTATAAATGTTCAATCTGCCCGTTGGAAGACGTTAAAGTCATCCCGTATTTGAAAATGTCCTTTTCTAAGCACGTTAAAGAACCCTTGTAACGATGAGTAGCCGACCAGTTACCAGAGTAAATATGTACGACTCTTTCCAACTCGTAACTTTTCCAGAGGCAATCTCAAAGGTCCTCCCTTTCTGATCCCCTAATGACAGTCATAAGGCTGACATATTGTCCACTAGACGTTAAGCAGCAATCAGTCGATTAGGCAGGGGACTAGGTGGGTCTACTGTGCACCCCCAGAACTCTTTCTATCCAACTTTTTAAAATTTGTTTTTATTTCTATTTAAATGTTAACAAGAATATTGTTGGAATGCTTTTAGGTTTGACTGTGTATTTTCCCCCACCGTGTTATTTTGCTTATTTTCGTTTCAAAGGTTTGTGGACATCAAAGGACATGTAAAACATACATTTAAGAAATATTCAATTAACAAATAAAAAATTCAAATCCGTTCCTTTATCGGTTGTTACTACAATCGACTGTGACTATATACCATCAGTGTTTACTGAGTAACACGACAGGTTCAACCAGTTTTGTTGGTTTCTCTTCCGGAGCACATGCAGAACTCACCATAGTGTGTGTAGGGTCCGTGATACTCTAGCTATAGTTTTTAATATAATGTTTTGTGAACAATGTTGTCTTTCGTTTTTTAATTGTTGACCAAGGTCTTATCAGCGGATTTAATTTCTGTCTGCCCCTTTGTTATCTTGATTTCTTTTGAAATTATGTAAATAAGGTACTGTTGAGAGAATAAATGTTATATCTTTTCAAAACATGTGTTATGGTTTAATTTTATTGATCACCCAAAAAGTAAAAGCAAACATTGTACATGTTTCTCACCAGATCCTAAATTTCCGGGAAATGTTAAAGCCTTTTAACTATGCATGAAGTTTATTTGCCTATGATTTAACCACATTTGGAAATTCATAAAATTTCATTTCCCCTATGCTGTTTATTTCTGTTATTTTGCTACAAAAAGTTATGGAAATTCAGGATTGTAAAAATTTAGATTTTTTTCCGTTTTTACCTATTTTCGTAATGCAGTGAATTAACTACTATGGTTTGGACTATAAACTTAGATTATATGGTTCGTAATATATATCAGGCATCAAATAAGCCCAAGTAACCTTTGTTAAAATGTTGTTTACTTCCAAGTTTAATGAAAATTTTACCCCCACCTTAGGAATTTTGTCACAGATATGCAAATCTCATAAATCTATATCAAATAAACATTATGTGTGCAAAAAGTGTCAATTGCGAAAAAATGTTAACATTAAATATAATTGGTGCGTTTATTAACATCGTAAATATTTTGAAAAGCTAATACATTAATCTTTCCACCAGTACCTTACTCACATGATTAATGTATTTTTAAAAATTCTGTGCAGCCGTATTGGTGGTATAATGGTTTGTTTGCCTCGAGGTTGGAAGGTCGTGGTTCGATGTCCGTCAAGGTCAAACTAAACACATTTAAATTTGTATTTGCTGCTTCTCCGTTAACCACAAAGCATTAAGGAGTAAGAGCAAAGACTGGTTATCCCAGAATCAACATAATGTGTCTTCCTGAATACTGTTGCTTTCATCAGCTCAGCGTGTCGATCTAGTACAGAGAAGGATTCATTCGTCATCTTTAATTAATATGCTTTCATCCAGAATTTGCATAAAATATTTGCACCAAGACGTTAAGCAATATTCAAGCAATCAATCAACTTATCCTTTGATGTCCGTAAAGTTTAAATTACTTGTAAAACGAAAATATTAAAAATAGCACTGTGGTGCAATTAATACATAACAGAGTAAATCCTAAAACACCCAAATATTATGTTTCTTAACATTTAAAATATGAAAAAGGATATAAAACGAATTAAAAAGGTGGTGAGCATGATTCCTGGGGGCTGCACGGGAAACCTTCCTAGCCCATGGACTTAATCGGTCAATTACCCTTTTTTGGTATTAACTTTACTAGTGTATTTAGTAGTACGTCAAGGAGTACATGTAGGTTCGCAAATTTTATCTTTGAAGTGTTGGTTTCATCGAACTGAAACACTTTTGTCAAGCGTTGCGACCACATTTTCTTAAAGGAATCGTATTTGATCAATGCTCTTTTTAATGTAAAAACTATTCAATGATTCATTCATGCTACAAACATGTATTTCAATGTGATACATATGTATGTATTTATAGGTGAAAAGGAAAAGTTTCACTCATTTGCGGTAAAAACTCAGTTGTCAGACTTGTCTGACATGAAATTTGATGCATTTGCTAAAATTCTAAAACACTGAAAATACGGAAAGGCCTTGAAATAAAGTAATGCACTAAGTAGTGGTCCCTGCCGTCGGATTTAGCTTCCAATTTTGATTTGTTTGGAGTTGAGTGCTTCTTTTGCTATATTTGAATCGGTTCTAATGCTACTGATGAGAGGTTACTCCTTGAAATGTACATATAGCATACCTAAATTTTTACATATCTATTGGTAATTTTGTATTTTAATACCTGTACAAATGTTACGGTGTAGTCACAGTATCAGAAAATAATAACATTAAAATCATTAATTAAGCATTATGATTAGCAACTTATTGGAAAAAAACAGTCGACACACTATTTGAATTTTGACACCTACAGAGTAACTGCAAATGTCGAATATCGTGTTTTATCTATACATGTAGTTTCATATTTTGTATTTCGGGGCCTTTTACAGATTCCGTTAAGGTATGGACTCATTGTTGAAGGCCGTAATGGGACGAAGTTTAAATTCTACTGTCATTTGGTGGGTGGATGTCTCATGGATAATCATGCCACATCTTATATTTTTATATGTGTTTTGTTGATTGGCTGATAATTTTTCTAAATAAATTGTCTCTGTGTTTGACGTGGATTTCGTTTTGTGATTTTTTATCTTACTCTTTTGATGAGACATTGTACTATCTGTCTATAATAGTTTTACCGTGTATTTTCAGACCTGCTCCATATATTCTGGATCCAGTTGACCCGTATAACAACGTCATAGCCTACATCACAGATAACTACAATCAACGTACACCAAGGGTCATACAAGAGATAGCAAAACTTCAGAATGATGCAGACCGTGCATATAAAACATTTAAATAACAACTCAAAAGGTTTATCAAGAGATATAATCGTCTCTTATCTTTGTTTTCATTTTGTAGTATATAATCTTGCTTATTTTTTTTTATTTTAATTTTGCCACATTTATTCAGCATATTATTTGTTGTAGGTTATAAGTAATACTAATTATTTATACCATATACCTAACTGTTTATTGTTTTCTGAAAAAATATCTCCTCTTTAAGTCAACAAGCAAGAAGATTGACCAAAATTCAAACTCACTTATTGTTAAAATATATATAAAGAGGGAATACTCACAATATTTTTATTCAGTGGTTAATTATAACACCCATCGTTCCAAATGATTTGTTCGATAAAAAAAAGAGTATGAAGGAGACCATAAAATGAATGTAGTTTGTACACGCGTTTTTTATTTCTTTATTTGAAATAATAGCAACACAAACTTAATTGTTCTTAGACAATTGTATGGATGTTTTTAGTTATTGAGACATATACAAAAATGAGGCCTGATTACAAGCTGTTCTCAATATTAAATTTGTCCCTAATGTGGGAACAAAAATGATGACTTTTATATACAAGAAATATGTACAAAAGTACACATGTATAGAATTTTCTACCAATGATTTGACTGAACATCATGGTAGGAAATTTTATAAAAATAAATTTGTCATTAAGTCTTTTTTATCCTTAACATTTATCATTTATCATGCATATATTCATGACCCTTTTTCATGTTTTTTAGATTTGATTTCGTATAAAAATGTTAAATTTATTTGCCTTTGAATTTTGCCTTAATTTAGATAAAAATATTTTAAGGACAATGTATTGTGATCTGGATTTAGCAAAGTTCAACTACATGCATAACAAATTGATTATTTTTGGCTCTGTTGTAACACAGCTGATATCATTAAAATTAATTAGAAATAATTTTCACAGGTGTCTCATTGAAATAAACCCTTATAAAATACCTACATTTATATGTATCGTAACGTCGGTGACTTCTATCTGTGACACAGTTTATTTTTCGTTGTCACGATACTTTCTCATGATATGGGAAGTTTTATTTCATCTGCTTTTGATGGAGCTTTTTTCAAATCTTCCTTACGAACAATGCAACAACATTAATGTCAGTTTTGAGGATAATTGCACTCAATATGATCATTGATCCGGTCATATTGCTATGTCCATCACTTTTCTGTATCCAGCACATTTTTGTGTTCAGTAACAAACAGTGTTTACACTTAACTAAATGTTCATTTGTTCACCATTCCCGTGCCAACGTGCTGGGGTCTTATCGTGGTCAAATACCAACGGGACAGACAGAAATTGTTAAGTCGGAAAACAGACAAGACCATGGCCAACAAATGGAAGCGAAAGACAAACACAGAACACACAACACTACACTAAAAACTAAAGCTGGAGTATCACGAACCCTACAAAAACCAGGGTGAGTTCAGGTGCTCCGGAAGGGTAAGTAACTCCTGCTTACCCTTCTTTATAATCGTAGTATGTAACCCATACTACGATTATAAAGAAATGAAACTATAAGTCGTTAATCTTGTTACGTTTGCATCATAATTAAAGGCTACCATCTGTATTCGAAACAACTCCATTAATACCACTTCGTCAATCCCACAGCACAGTTGATATGAATTTTACCACGTATTTACCACGTATTGTTTCACAGACAGTTAGCGTACAAAGATTGAATATTAGGCTTCAGTCTTTATATTGCAAATATAACATGTCCTTTTCGCCACATTCGGCTTTATATTAAAAGTTGGTTGTGATATAACTGATGATTTTCTTTTTTCAAAAATTTAAGGTATTTTTTTTATCTAAATTTTTACATTTGTAAGCCTGATGCAACAAAACCGGTACCTTATCCCTGCCTCGTTTACTGATAGTACACCTATATATAATCAATACAGATGTTAATTTTGTTCGTAAATAATTACATTAAAAATATTTTCACACCGTATCAATCTCTCAAACATACATCAATGAAATAATTCATTTTTCTGCTAAAGTAAGCATAAGTATAGAAGACACTGAAAAAAAACGTGAAGAAATTAAAAACTTAAAAAGTAGAAGAAAGTTGTAGAAAGTGATTTTGTAAATTTATGTTTGCCTTGATGAATTTTGTATTATTTCACAATTTATTTACAAATAATGTTTCCTTGTTATTTAATATGTATATCGTTGTTAATTACTTTTTATATATCAGTGTCTTGTGCTTTATAAGAACATGCTCATCTTAATCGTACTTTGTTGAAGGCCATGAGGGGACCTCTAGATTTGTAAATTCCTCTGGTTTTTCTCGTGGTTAGAGTGCAGTCTGTCTGACATTTACCCCATATTAATTTTCCTGTTTTTCTCGTGGTTAAGGAGCAGTCTCTCTGATATTAACCCCATATAAATTCATTTTCATTTCAACATTTGGTTTAGAAGAAGCGAGAAGCAATTTATACTAAAAAAGATTTAAAATATTAATTATAAAAGTGGTCGCCAAATAACCTGGTTTATAAAAATTAATTAAAATATTACCTTCATTTAATTTTAAGGTTTTACTGATAATATTGTTTCAGAGATAACAAAACTGATTAAATATTTTTTAATTTGATGAATCCAATATTTATTTAATTTCTATTAGAATATGAAGATGTACTTTTTTTTTATTGTACTGGTTCCTGGAGGTTTTGTATAATAACACATTTCTTGTACAAATTCAATACTAACTTACAGGACATAGCGAATGATAAATCTAAACTTAATGGCGACGTTCCACTTGAGCATGTCCAGTATCCAAGTTATATCAACGAGGAAAGAATTGAAGATGACGTCGTTATCTATAATGGCCATTGGAGCAGATTGAC
>JAULBM010024307.1:0-11258 GCA_032357055.1 Geukensia granosissima
GTCGCATGATGTGGCAGCAACAACGCCAAACATCGAGGATGAAATAAACAACGCTTCCGACGACGATGATACGATAGGTTACGACCCCAAAGCACAGCCGGAAAAAGATATAGAAAATGCGAGTGCAGAAGAAAATGTTTCAAGTTCTGAGGATGAAATAGATGTTGAAATTGGCGAAGAAACTCTTCCTGAAGAGCAAGATCTAATTGATGATACTGAAGACCCTTTTTGCAGGAAGTGGAAATAGCTAATATGGTGAATGAATCTTTGGACACATCTCTTGTCCCATTACAACCTGGCTTCACAATATGTTGGTACAATGTTGGAAAGAAAGTTGTTTCGAGACACCCTGGCATTGAGTCATCAAACAAATACATTAATATGGCACTGGGATATATGGCTATCAATCGTGTAACATCAACCCATTTGGCATGGCAGTCTAACGAAGTGAAAAAGGCATCTGATTTGTCGCATGATGTATTTGTTCCAAATCAAGATGACTTTACAGCCATGAAAAGCAGAATGTGTGTGATAGTTGGTCGAATAATATCGCGTCATCTTTCCTGGTTTAAGAAAAACCTCAGTGAGTGTGTGTCTTCTCATATTGTACATACACACAGTTCTGAATCAAGTCATCGAAGCGTTCTGGTTAATTTGGGTGTGTTTGATGTAGACCCGTCCTCAACGCAGGGAGCAATATCTATTTTTGAAACTCTTCAGAGATATGTCCCGTCTATATACGCAAAGCCATATTCTACTTTAGTATATGGAGATGGTTTGAGTTGCGAGCGAGGAAACGATGCACATAAAGCCAGAGCGAATGGACTTAACCCATCGGAAAGACTAGAGGGGTGTGAACCGGCCGCACAGGAGTTCTACAAGGAGATGCTATTGCTCCAAGACTATTATGACTTATTTTTTAAAGGTTCTAGTGCAGCAAATAGAGGCACACTAAGCCATTTAAGGAATATATTCAACTTTAGACAAGTAAAGTCCGACATTTCAGATAACTTTACGCATGCTTGGGAGCTCATGTGTCTTCTGACGGAAGGGTTCATCTGCTTGCTCACAATTAATTTCCTCCAGATGGATGAAACAGACAGCGTCCCATACAACTTCACTAGTTCGATTGAAGATGCTACACTGGAGGTAAAATGTGAATATTTTGAAGATGTCTGCAGTACAATAGCAGTGATTTTGTTTGACTTAAATTACCTCCGAATTTCGGCTGTTTCCCCTAAATATAATTTCCCAATCTAAAGTTAGAATTTCCCAATTTTAAAAAAAATTCCCAAAATAAATCGGTCTTTTAACTAACTCGAATAATTCAAGCTTTCGCCGTTTCCGATTCTTAGTGAAACGACTGGATTGTTCGGGTTATCATAAAACAAACGTTGTAGGAACGTTTCGTTAAGCGCGTAAGTGACTTAGACGATGTGATCCGAATCCGGAACGATTACGATTTTTTAGTCGGAATTTCATGTAAACTTCCGGAAAAAAAATGACCCACAACGAGAAATATTATGTCAAGAAAATTACAAAACGTGACGCTAAAGGCTCGTTAAAGATAAGTGATATATTCAACATTGGAAAGAATTTATCAAAGCAATCTTCAAGCAATGAGATTAAAGACATAGTAACGGACATAATCAATGATATTGTTGATAACGTGGTTCCTACGAGTACGACTAGTCCTACTCAGTCTACACATGATCCAGAGGTTGAAGTAGTTCCCTCAAAACTAAAGAAACTTAGTGAAAGTCCATCATGTAGTTATACATTATCATCCACTGACGTCAGCGTAATTGACCAGCGCAAATTTAATCCAGCCAAGTATGAATCCATGTATAAATGGATGTATTACTCTCACAGCAAGGGTGGCTACTTGTGTAAATTTTGTGATTTGTATCTACCCTCTAGTCTTTGTGAAAAGCCTTTTGTCTCCAAAGGTGTGCAGATTGGCACACATCCAACACGTCAATTGGAAACACACCAAGAGAGTGCTGGACATAAAGCCTCTGTTGAAAAGTACTCTTTTCAAACATCAAATATCAATGTTGCAAGGCATTTCAGAGCACAGATGTTAAAGGGGAAGGAAAAAAACAGGTCCGGTGTGAAAAAATTTTTCCAATGTGTGGACTTTTTGATTAAACAAAAATGGGCTGCCACTAAAAATACAGAAAAACTTGTTAAATTTGTGGCGAGTCTTGGTGTGAAGGAACTTGATGAGCACCTGGCCTCTTCAGTTGTAAAGTATTTATCTTCTGATATGGTCAAATGTTTATCAGACTTGTTGGAAACAGAACTGTTAGAAGCCCTGAGAAACCAAGATTTTGCTCTCTTAGCCGACGAGTCTACTGACATAGCACACAGGAGCCAAATGAGCATAATGGCAAGGTTTGGTAATGACAGCTTGAACATGCCAGTACAGACATACTTCCTGGGGTTTGCTCAACTCACAAAAATGGATGCAGAAACTATTATGCATGTGATTGAAACCTTCTTGCTTTCCAAGGGTGTCTTAGTTGATAATGTCAGATTTATGGGGTTTGATGGTTGCAATACCATGAGTGGTGAGCGCACAGGTAAAATATTTTTTTTTGGTAAAAAATGCCAACCCTTTAATGTTATAAATAGAATATGGCCTATAAATTAATTATATGTGGGCTTTAAAATTCAACAATCAGTCATGATCACAGTGTTTAATAAAATTAATTCAGTAATTTTTTATTGCTGTTCTTAACCTTGATAGCCATTATAAGATCAAGTCCTGCTCCAGGCACCTAAGGTGAAGAAGATTAGCAGAATTATGCATAATATGTCTCACTCTAATGCACTTCGCACCAGTCAGCTAAAGGCAAATTTCACTCCGTATCAAATTTTAAATTTAAAAAAATTGAAAATGAAAACAACAGAAACAGAATTAAATAAGATTCTTTATATCTGTAAGTGTTTATTTGCAATCATGAGACACTGTCACAGCCAGTCATCTGTTTATTTGCAATAATGAGACACTGTCACAGCCAGTCTGGCTGTAACGGTGTCTCTTGATTGCAAATAAACAGATAAGAATAGCAGATTTCCATTACAACCAAAGTCATAATATTGTTCAAAACACTGTTCAGTACATGATGTCATCAGACAACTTGAATATTGATTGACTATTTGTAAGTTAATAACTCAATTATATTTACTGTATTTATTTTTTATTTTAATAGGGCTTCAAAGGAGGATAAGACATGCTAGTCCGTTTGCTGTATACATTAAATGTAGAAACCACAGATAAGCCCTATGTTTAACACACCTAATCAAGAGATTTCAGTTGCTTCAGGATGTGGACTCGACATTGTTATCATTATGGAAATTGTACGAATTTTCCCCACAGAAAATGGCAGTTTTCAAACATGTCCAGACAGTGTATGGTAAAACAGAGATGGCCATTGTTAGAGCAGCGACAACAAGATGGTTGTCACATATGCATCCTTCAGCCAGATTTGTATCCAGGTACAATTTAGCTGTGGCATCAAATTATTTCACTTTTCAGTTTACATCTTGCAATTAAAAATTTGGACTATTGTCTACTTCAAGTGTTGCTGCAACAAAATTTCTATGAGCTTAATGTGATGTAATGGTTACTGTTCATTGTTAAATGCTTAACTTTGAAAAATACAAGTTATGTAAAGTTAATTCAACTATCACATAATTTCAGGAAATTAATGTAATACAATTTCATATTCATTTATTTTACTAGGTATGTGTGTATTCTTGATTCTCTGGATACAATCTACAAAGAAAAGAGAGAACCAGAAGTTTATGGAATTCGATCGGCTGTCACCAATAAGAAAGTAGTTGCAACTATATTGTTGTTAACTGACATCCTTAAACCGATTGATATGTTATCCTTATACTTACAAGAGGAGCACATAAACTTTACATCACTCCCAGAACGTGTGCAAAGAACTATAGACACTCTTACTAGTCTTGTTGAGGTTTACAAAGAAAACTTGGATGATTTGGAGAACACAGAGACAGAATTTTCCAAATGTAAAAGCTTGTTTGAAGAGATAACAGATAGGACTGAATTAGGCAGGAGGTTAAGAATGGATCAGGAAATTGAAAGACTAACACCAAAAGAGTACCTTGAGATGACAGGTATAAATATAATACCTTTTATTCCTTTTTCAATTTGAGTTATCTCTGGATTAGAAACATTTCATTTTTATTTTGGACATTATCACCATAAATCATTAGTGAAATGTGTCAGTGCTTTACAAATTCAAAGAAAGCAAATGCATGGTTTTGTCACATACAGCAGATTTAATTCTACTCTTTTATGGTCTTGTTGATTAATCAAAATAATATCCTCTATTTTTGTAGGTATCCCTCTCATTTACGACCTCATACAGGAAATCCAGGATGCTTTTGTTATAGGGGAGCCAGCCCTTACAGGATTCTCTTTTCTCAACCCAGTTTCTCTTCCAGATACTGTTGCGGAACTTGCTGAATATGGCCAGGTAAATTGTGAATTCAGTAACTGTATTTTTACATCAACTTTTAATTTTCCAATTTAAAATTGAAAAAAGTTTAAAGATCTAGCTTATATATTTACTTTATGCTAGCCTTTGGATGGATGATAAATCATACAGTTTGAATTGTATCTAGTTTTTATGATATATCAGGAGTTTGTCAACTTTTCATAATAATAAATTTTTAAAAACAACAGACCCAGATTGAACGATTGGTCAGATTTTATGCTTCACCCAAAACTGATAAGTTTAAGGGACATACAGTGAATAAAGAACCATTGATGGATCCTGTCCAGTTAGAGGCTCAGTTGAAAAGTTTTAAAATACAGCTATTCATGTTGAGGTATACTGGTAGCTGGAAAGAGTTTTTAATTAATACTTTTTGATGACATTTGTTATTAAGCATGCAATCTTTTTGAAATTTTGTTTTTGTTAATGATGTTATTGAAAGTCATTGCTATTGACTTTCCCTAATAGGGTGTTTGACTAAATTTATACATGCCAATTTTTGTCAGAACATATATTTATTAAATTTTTTGGGCCAGGGGGTAATAATAAATTTGCAAAAAAACCCATTAAATTAGATTGCTACTTATACTAAAATTTAGTCAAATATCCCTGCTAGATAGGCAGTTGTTCTGTTTGCTGATCATTTTGTCTATCTCTAGACTATGCTTGAGATTTATTTTTATACCATGCCATCATGTATTAATTTTTTATTTCAATTTACAGGCTGTGATTAATTAACCCATTTAATAGAATATTTATTTTAAGTCAGTAATATATGTTCGTAAATAATATATTATTCATTCAATACTCATAGACAGACCATTACATTTAAACAGGAGATGCTCTATTTGTAAAAGAAATATCCATAGGCATTAAAATACATATTCAATCATAAAGTAATACAATATTGCTATACTAATTGAGATAACTTTTACAGCAATTTGATTCTGTTTTTTTTCACAAACACATGCAGATCTGATAACTAATTATTATAATTTCAGGAGAAGTGGACATACCACTGTAACTTCAGTATGGGACGAGTTCAGAAGGGATGAAATTCTGAGAGAGTGCTTCCCCTTAGTTTGTAAACTGTACTATTACTGTATGATAATTCCATCTTCTACAGCTGTAGTGGAGAGAAGTTTCTCTTTAATGGGGAATATACTTACACCAAAAAGGAACAGGCTGACCCAGATGAACCTAGACTCAACTGTTAGAATCTGTCACCGTAACCAGAGCCTTACCAACACTGACTTGGAGAAATTGGTGGATATGTTTAAAGGGATGAAGGACAGAAAAATGGACCTTTGAATGTTTTTATCAATAAAATACATCTAACAAGCTGTTTTTATTTCAAAAAAATTTTCCCAATTAAATGAAAAAGTCCGATAAATTTTCCCAATTTCAAGGGAGGGGGCACCTTTTAAAAAATGTGACAAAATCACTAAATAGTCACAAAGCTTTGGCACAACATGAACATCAATTCACTAAACCTTGATGATGGGACTGGACCCCCCATATTTTGCTGTGGCGAAGATCTTGATGACGGGACAATAGCATGTAAAGCGGGATCAAAATGCGAGAATGCAGTAAGAGAGGCGGACGGCGAAGCCATGATGACTCATTGGAAGTTTGATCTCATTCATTTTTTTAGATCGAAACATCCAAAATACCTTATTTTAGCACATCGACTAATAGCGTCCTTAAATGGATGGCTTCCAGAAAAGTTGAGATATGACTTGATTCACAACAGAACTGCTAATGACGGAGGTGGAATAGGCCGAAACATTTCGATGGATTTTATGAATGAGATATTAAACAGATTATTCAAAGATTTCTTAGACAGCGCAAAAGGCCGATATACAAATACAACAATACAAAGATGTAGCCAAATTATTGGACCATTGGGCGAAGCTTTTAGACGTGGTATTTGATTCTAAAATTGTTGAAAATGAACTTTACAGGCACCGGCGAAGGTCTGAAAACAGGGATAAAAATGTTGCACAACTAATTGGGTTAATTCAAAATGAGAATTTATTCTCTTTCGTTCTCGGGAGACACCATAGAGCCTTTCCGGATTTTGTTTACTCTGAAAATCCTGTCCAGGCTGGTCAGTTTAAAGTAAAGATGCGTCAATTATCAAAAAAACTTGATAAAAGAAGGAGAATTATTTTAGATGCTGAATAGTTCTTAAATATGCACTAATTGACAATAAAAATCATGTTTACCAAATGAATGTTACAGTATATTGATAATTTCAAGTGATTCAGTGAGTAACTAGTAAAATACATGAATTTAGTAAAGGGAAGGACTCAAATAAACCGAAATATTACGCCAAATCCAGCGAACTCAAACATGTGCAATACAATGAATGAAGCTTCCGTAATTTGAGGGGATTTTAACTTGAGTAAATACCACAAGATTTAATCATTGGTTAATACCTATTTGAAAACCTCAAAAATTTTCAGAATAAATGCCATAAGACTTAATCACTGGTTAATACCTATTCAAAAACCTCAAAAATTATCAATGAATCACTAACAAATCTTATAAATTCGTTTGGCGGGAAAATTGACCACGTGATTTCTTACCGAACTTTCAACATGTCGCTTAACGATCTTCAGAAACAAATTGATCGTTTTGACTCTGAGGTTTTCTTTAATCGTCGTCAAAAGCGTAAAGCCTTTTTGATGACTGACAGCAAAGGACGCTATCTGTAGGCACAAGTTCAAAGAGGAGAGAATTTAATGGAAATAGTGGCACAGAGTGGCGCAAGAGTAAACAATGAGGAACTTTTCTCTCGAATTGAATCGAAAATCCAAAACGAAGACCGTCCTTTAGTTTTAGTATGGTTAGGAACTTGCGAATTTACAGAAAAATCCGGTCGTCGTATTCATCTACGAAAAGATAATTCTGTGGCAGATGTCCTCACACGTATACAACAACTAAAGGCAAATTTGTTACAGAAGAATCCCTCTTCTGAAGTAATAATAATGAAATGTCCCGTTTATCCAATTTCACATGCAAACCGTGACGATTCGTTTGCTGTATATGATGAACAAGTTATAGAAAAACTTGATGTGCTAAACCAGGAAATTTCATATTTGAATGACATAGCCGTGCCAAATTTTTCAATGGATCTATTAAAAACACGAAAAGAAAACAAGGCCGTAGATCTAACTATATTTACAAATTTGGCGATTTGTACATCGACGGTATTCATCCATGTGACATTTTAGCAAAACTATGGTTAAGGAAAATTCAAAAGATTGTGTGCAATTTGTGTTTTTAGAACATACAGTATACATGTATTTTTCCAGTTTAATGGGTGGATGAGGATTGCCTCGCTCGCCAAGTCAGTTCTTCTCACAAAATACATGATTTGAAATAAATCGTTTTCATATTTAATCTTTGGAAAGCACGTTATGAAATGTCAAAGTAAACTTGATATACAGGAATTCTGTCAAAAATTCAATGCCAGGGTTGTCTTGCTCGCCCAATTTGTTCTCCAGAGAGAATACATAATAAGAAAAAATATCATGCTGATGTTAAACTCGAAAAAATCGTATGAAATGTCAATGAAAAGTTGTTACACAAATACCGGTGTTCACGTATTTCAGACAAGGGTGGATGAGGATTGCCTCGCTCGCCTAGTCGGACTTTTAAAATATGACTCGTTGTGGAATACGTAAGATCGTCCGCAGTTGATTGATTGATTGAATGGTGTTTAACGTCCAGTGGCAAATATTTCATGCATATCAGGACGCAATGAGTGATGATAAATGAGTCTTGCTTTGTACTAGACTGACACGCTGAGCTAACGTGCTAGCTCACAAGGCAACAGTCCGCAGGAAGACATGACCCAGACACATTATTCTGACTCTGGGCAAACCAGTTCGTCGGCAGTTGAATGCCAAGGAATACATTTGAAAAAACATAAACGCATTCAAAATTAGGGTGGATGAGGATTGCCTCGCTCGCCCAATATACAGCCAGGATGAAAAAAACATAAACGCATTCAAAGTTAGGGTGGATGAGGATTGCCTCGCTCGCCCTATAACATAGCCAGGATGCATACTTTGACGCTTGAAATATCAGGACATGGCCTAATTCGTATTTTGATTGGCAATTAAGAAAAAAGATATGATCCGGCGTTTGAAAAAACAATTTCGTAAATGGACCATCATCAGTGACTTAAAAAATGCCTTAATCAGGACATAAAAATGTATACACTGTATAGTGTTTGAACTAAATGGACTAGCAATCGTTGAGAATTGTTTCGTTCGCCCAAGAGAGTTTTAAAACATTATATTAGCACATGAAACTGTGTCTGATAAGGAAAAAACTTAATAAAACATCTATCACCGAAAGTTGTGCCGTTATTACATCTAAGAAAAATGGTCTTCTGAAAGGTAATATGATTTATCGCCAGAAACACATAGTGTGATGAACTTGAGTAAAAGCAAAATTGGAACATTGCATGAATTAAACTGAAGATGAAAAGATACCCGTATGGTAAGTGTAATATATTTTTTATCGTTTTCCTTACATAAATATAATATGCATGTCACGAAGGTCTGATATTGCCCTACCCATTTTTTATGCCCTTGTTTTTGTATACTGGAAATTAAAACGTTCTGATTTACCCTGCTCCTTTTACGGTCTTAAAAATCTTGGTATCATGATCCAAATGTCAGTAAAAATTTATATTTTTGTCACCTTATTTGTATTTGATGCTGGTTTATCACTTAAACATTAGCTGTTTATCAAACATTAAATTAGCTTATAAAGTTTCGTTTCGTCCGTTCGATTCTGATAAATATAACATTTTCGGAAACCCCGGTTGTTTACAAATGGCTCCACTGCAGACGAGAGAAAATACAACAAAACAGGTTCATTTCTGACGTTTCGATTTAAGGTTAGTACATTTTTATGAAGTATAATCATGTTTATTTCAACATATGTAATGTGATTGCCGACATTTTAATTTTTCGGTAGTAAAAAGTCGTCCAAAAGTTCCCGACGTCTGTCATCGGGAACTCGCTACGTCGAAAATGGCTTCCTACATAAGACTCCGTGGCGCAGCAATCAATAAACAAAAGTTGGATAGTAAACAGCAAATAATAAATAGCAAAAAATAAAATACAGATATAAAAAAAATCGCGCCTATCGGAGTCTTATATTGTAGGACTACGATGTTACAATGAATAGTCATGAGAGACGAGACCGCGAATGGTGAAATCTTGAAATTCGTATAATTAACATAGAAATAAATAATAATATGAATATCTATACATTGTCATTGCACAATTAAATAAGAAAATATTTTAAAATTTTGGTAGCTTGGTCCGGATTTTTCCTTTTGTTTTTTACCTTCATGTTGCTGCTTCAGCTAAGTTTTAGTTGAATTTTGAGAAACGTTTTATAGATACAATGATTGTGACACTATTTTATTTCTAAATTAGTATCGACTAAATATTTTCTTTTAGTCACAAAGTACTTTTTTGTTTTTGACTGACCTAATTACTGAGATATATAAATTATTCGCCTTAGATATCTCTTTATAAATTGAAAGTTATTTAAAATAACAGAGACTTTATTCCATTGTATTAGAAGTCAGTATTTAAGTCCTAGTACTAAAGCTATTTTAAACTTTGCTTTCGATTTGGAAAAAGTAATTATTGTTCTGACAAATTCCAGTTACTCATAGTTTTGTGAATTTTCACTGTTTACCAAAATAATAGGGCCATTTTCAACAAAGAAGTAAGGTTTTTCACTATTATTAACTAAAGACTTCAGTTTGATTGCAGATCTAAAAATTACCCAAAACAGACTTTTTTAAAATTTACCTAATCTTTTCACTGTTTAATGCCTTAAAACTTAGCCCTTTCCTGGTGAATGGAGGTATTGTACAAAGGAAAAGAATATGGCGGAATATTTTTAACAATGAAACAGTTACTCTGCAATTCAAATGTTGTGCTGTTGAGATCCTACTGAACTAGTTTCACCTAATATATATCATATGTCTGTCCAAACGCAGGAATTGTGGTCATGGTTTATGAAATTGCAAGTTAACTTCATTGGAACAGTATCTTTCCATATGAAAATGAATGTTATAGGGTAAAATATAAGCGAGACTGCCCTCCATCCACCAGAAAAGATTTTCACATGTATTTACTAGTAACAACATAGGTCAATATCTGTTATAAATGTAACTGTCAGGATGCCAGGAATTATTATTACTAGAATAATTTCATTATTTAATTTTCTGATACATATATATGGACATATGCATATACTGTACATGATATTAATGTCTGTAATCCAAGAACAATATCTATACAATCATTGTTTCTAAAAACTGGTGCAACGTGTGATAGCTTTTTCTCAAACTTAGGTGAATTGGTACGGGTTTTAGCAATAAGCAAAATATTGCCATTTTTAAAGGCGATTTAATCTATGACTACACTGTAGCTATACTGTGGAAAAAGTCTTATCAGTAAAATGAATTATGAACCAAACCTCTTTTCGCATTTCATTTTCTTAGTTAGAGAAATAAGAAACTAAAGTGTATTGTTTTTTTTCATTTCGACATGCAAAAATGCTAAACAAAAAGGTAAATTACTTTATACATTTATCTGTTTAAACATCTCTGACTTCACATCAGCTAAATCATCAAACTACCTTGAAATTGGACTCGACATGTTATGCTCATTGAATTTA
>JAULBM010024318.1:0-11258 GCA_032357055.1 Geukensia granosissima
ATTTTCAAAATTTTACTTGTACAAGTAAATTATTTAAAAGGAGAAATGGATGTTACTTAAACAAGTAAATTTAATTAACTTGTACAGGTAAAAATTATTTACTTGTGCAAGTAGGATCTCTGACTGAATATTGTCTGTTTTGTACTTTCTTTTGATCATGAGGAAAAATCTGTATTGTTACGGATTTACATTCTTAAACTTTGATTGGTGGTGAAAAGCAAAACCACATAATTATGACAGTATTGCCACATGAATGCCACAGTAAAAAATATTAAAGAATTTACACAATCCATATAATAGCACAAAACAATCTAAATTTAGCAAAAATAGTATTTTCTTCATTGATGGTAGCAAATTAAATTGTTCTGTTATGCATAATTTTAAATATTTCAATCAATCATGGGGCCCTTTTACATTGAGGTGATTTTACAAGAAGTGGAATTTTACAAGGTTCATAATAGGGTGATTATGAAAGAAAAAATTGTGCATTTTTGCATTTGGCTATTTTATCAATTGAAGAAGCCATGCCAATTATGATGAAGCATGCAAAATTATTTTGTTTTTGTTTTTTGCTGTCATGGCAGGATCTTAAACTTCATGTAAAGAATTTTTTATTGAGGATGTAATAACTCGGTGTTTCTTTTATCTTTTAAAGTAATAATCTTAATATCTTTCATGGTTATATTCTTGACCTGTTCATTGTTTTTTTCTTGTTGGTAAAAATAAGTATTTTATAACATTTACAGAGACAGTATTCAGATGTGGAACCATTCAGAACAGAATGGAAAGGCTTTGGACTGAAGACAAACAAAGATTTACCACCGTAAGTCACTGTCAGCAATATCTTTGCAATTTTTGATGAAGTTCAAAATTGTTAGAGAGTTAAGATATGTTCAGTGTTTAATGTGCAGGTGGATGTTTGATAAAAGTCGTTAAACTTACGATTACTTGTATGTCCTGTTTAAGGCATGTAAGTTACAACCACTCGTAACAACCGTTTTGTTAAACACTCGCCAGGTGACTAAAGTTCATTTCAGTTTGTTTCCTTATCAACCATGTTTCTTGGGAAAACAATAATATACATGTTTCCTTTGGAAACAAAAAACTGAATTTCCCAAGGAAACATTCATATTCAAATCATTGTAACTTCCATGGAAACAACAAACATTTATGAATAGTTTTCTTATGAAACATTGATTAATACAAAAACATATAACTCAATGTTTCCCTAGGAAAACATTTTCAATAATAGTGCAAACAATATGCTATATAAATCATTAATCAATAGTTTCCTAAGAAAACATTGGATAATACGTTTCTTTATTAACCAGTGTTTCTTGAGGAAACATTATAAAATCTGTGTTTTATTCCTTAAGATCTAGAGATAGGGTGTTGTTTTTGTTGTAAAAAGGTTATCACAGGCATTTACCTTAAAAAAGTAAAACAAATCAGCATTTTGTTTACCTGGTAGGACATGAAATTTTCAAATTGCAATCTTTGTAATAAAATTTTTTTAAAAGAGTAATTTCCAGTATTCTAATATTCTCAGAAGCTAACTTTTAAGTACAAAAATGCCAGGGAATAACTTTTCTTTCACAAATGTTTGCAAATTACAGAAAGATATCATGTCAGAATTGACTATTTTATATCATATTGTTTCTTTTAAATATAACCTAGAATAAATGACCTTATGTTGTTTGAATTTAGGGGAGAGTTTGTCATGGAGTATGTAGGAGAAGTTTTGGACTACAAAACATTTAAGGCAAGGACCAAGCAGTATGCCAAATCTGGTGAAAGTCATTTCTACTTCATGGCTTTGAATGCTGATGAGGTCATTGATGCATCATACAGGGGAAATATTTCACGCTTCATCAACCACAGCTGTGATCCCAACTGTGAAACACAGAAGGTAGGTGATGAGATTTTGATTTGTATGGTATATATCAAACAAGTAGAGGTACATTTTGTAAATGTTGTTTTGGTTCATTCTTAAATATCTCGATGCTTTCCAGTGGGGAATTCCAAAATAATGATCATGTAACATTAAAACTTGAATGTAAGTGTATGCTTTAATAGTTTTCCCACAATGCATTAATTTCTAAAATAGAAATTGTCAGCAAATTTTATGAGTTCCCAATAATTCTTTTCAAATTGGAGCAACATTAACTTGTTTTTGTCTCTATTTGTTTGTTGTTTTTGCAAATATTGTGGATTGACCGTTTGAGGTTATTGTTTTACCCTATAAAACAAAACAAAAAATGCTGAAAACAGAATATAAAAAGATAGAGAGAAAACAGAATATAAAAAGATAGAGAGATCATAAATAACTGAATACATCTTACAAGAATTGGGGATGCATTGTTTTAATAGCATCTGTGGATTGTTTTATGCGAGTTGTTACCAAATATAACATGACACTTTCCATATCAGCCCTTATATCATCCCATCTTCATATTGGCCATAAGCATTGTTAGGAGATAAGTACAAGGGACAATATGGGTCAAGGCCTGATACCAGGACTGAAATGGAAAGTTAAGTTTAACTGGTGATATGTGGGCTAATATGGATTAACATAATAAAATTGATATGATTCACTACCTGTCTCAGCCCTAAAGAAGCTGGGTTATAAAGTTATTCTAATTTAGGGAAATTTCTCATGATTGGTAAACCTTTATGAGTATTTTATGTCAGTTCGAATAGTAGTCCTTAAATTAAGGAAATCAAGTTAAAGTATTGAATAGAGAAATTTACATTGTTAGCAATTGATAATAATATTATAAAACTGAGATGGTAAAACATTCATATTTCTAGTCTTGGTGTGAAATTTGAATGTTTTAACTAATGATATTGAAGAATATAGGATTATTAATGTTTTCACAATGTAAGATTTTGTTTCTCTAATTCATTAATGCCTTTTATGTTGAAATATTGTGTGAAAACCTCAGCTCAATAGTGATGTCAATCAAAGTCAGCTAAACAGACGTGACATAAATGATCATTGCACATTGATTGATAATCACTTTTTTAAAATTGACTGTCACTGATAGACTTTAATTGTATGGGCTCATTTATACTTCCAAAGCCATAGTCACGTGACTGACGTGCAAAGTAGCAAGACATCACGCAATGTCGTGTGACATCATGCAAAAATCACTGGGTGTTAATACTTGTGTTTGTTAGTTAAAACTTTACATCTCAGGTAAAATCGCGCTTCAAATTTTAATCTCAAGTAAAATCAGGGAACAGTCGCGAGATGTCGCGCGACAAAGTATAAATGAGCCCTATAACTTAAACAATTAGATAAGTCAGAATTTCACATTGCATTATTGACCTAATATGAGTTTTTATCTGGTTAATAATTTGTATCAGAATTGTTCTTATCGAAAAAAACTTTGTAACATACAAAATAAAGGTGTGTTCGACTCATACTGCACAAGATAAGGTTTGTCATAGTCGGTGGTTTTTTCTGGGTACTCCAGTTTCATTCCACCAGTAAAACTGACCACTGTGATATGACTGAAATATTTTTTGACAGTGGCATTTAAAACCAACCAAACCATTAAAAAAATAAAATTAATTTCAATGTTCTGATTGAATGAATTAGCAATAATTAAATTGTAAGTGCCTCATTTTGCAAATAAGAGTATTGCATGTGTTGTTCAACTTCCTAATTATTTGTTATCCCTGGATCAAATGTTTACAGACATTGTGTTCCAGTCTGAAAGAAATGAAAATATTCAATCTGAGGATTTTATCTACTTTCATGATACAATCAACCCCAGTCTAATTAAAATTTGACCCTACATTCTTTTTCTATTTATTTATTTTCTGTGTAAGGTGAAACACATCTGTTTAGGGTAAGGTTTGTGTAACCATTGTCACATATAAATTCTGTCAAATCACCTCATGTCTTATGATGACAGGAAAGAGAAGTTTCGTCATACCAGCATAAGACACAATGTGATTGAACAGAATCAGCACCTGATAAAGGTTACACAGACATGACCCTAAACGGACATGTGTTAGACCCAACAGGGAAAATAAATAAATGAAAAAAAAAATTAGGGTCAAATTTTAATCAACTGATTGAATCCTTGTCTTGGTAATTCTCAGACATAATATTTTTATGGCACTTGAGCCAGTTAGTCTGTGCAGATGAAAGTTAAATCAGTCACCATTCTCTATATTAAGAAATGTATGTTAAGAGGATCAAAGAAGTTAGTAATGCATTTACAGTATATAGAAATTACATTGTAGTTTAATTTGTTCAGCCATCCCATCTGTATAATTACTGCTTCTTTCATCTGCTTTCAGCATTAACCGTTGAAGTATTTCAGTAATATATTATATTGCAAGTTATTTTAGTCTTAATGTATAACAATATGGACAACAGAAAGAAGAAATTTTTGTGATAGACTTCTTCCAACACAAACCTTAAACACAATTAATTTAAGTAAGTGTTGTGTTTTTTCAGATCAAACAAATATAAGCACCTTGTAAATAGAAAATAAGAACCATGATCCTCTCAGTTCATCTGGTTCAAAATTCACTAGAACTAGGTTCAGATATCCAACATTGACAATATCTTGATTTCTGATGAGTATACCAAACAAATATTGCAAAAAAAAAAATCTTACCAAAATTTTAATGATATTGATGGTTTCATTTTCACAGCGACCTAGAAATGGGTGATGACCTATGTTGCTAAGGTGATGACCTTTGTTGTAAACAAGATGGATATCTCTCTTCTCTTGTCACTGAAGAATTGAAATGGTACTATCTTTGGTTAAAATAATAGAAATTTTCAAAATGAGAACATTAAAACATTTATTAACCAGTCTAGGGAGGTTTGCAGCAGATATGAAATGAATTTTTTCTGCACTTATTGAATGCTTTCCTGCACATTTTCATACAAAATCTAGCAGAAAATTACCAAATAAAATTTTAGCATTGGTATGATGGTTTTGAATATCTCAAGCGTGCTCAAATAGTTTTTTCAGAAAATACTGGCATGATTCAGGACTTGAAAATATGCAATTTCTCTGATATACATCGAAAATATTTTTGAGAATTGAACACTGGCTACCTTCAATCTAGAAAATGTTGAGGAGAACATATGATATGTAATTTAATAAGATAATGATCGTGAAGAGAAAGTAAACTTTAAAAGAACCATCAAACCTTGCCATGTACCCAGTCTCATCAATGCATCGGCCTGACAAAATTGGCAGAAGCTTTTTCTAAAACTTATTCCTATTTAAATACTGTTTAGATTGTTCATTCAGATGAGAATTACATTTTAGAGAGATTGGTTATGTAGTATGGTATGGTTCCTCATGCTATCCACTGAATTTGAACAAAATGGAAGAAACCAACAAAAAATGTATACAGCAATATTACAACAAATAAATACAGAGGGTTTAAAAATATAGAAATCGTGTAGTATTTGACAGAGTCCACTAAAATAAAAATTTATTACACCTCAAACATCATGATCAAATGGAAACATTTATCTTTCACATAAGTTAGACTGTCATTCAAGAAATATATGCAAGAACAAATAACTTCCAAGTTGACAAACAGTTGTTAATTTAGTTCAGTTGAACCTTACTTACACTTTAGTATTTTATTTACCAAACAAAGGATTGACAGTTGCAATTGACCTCTTAGCAGTGCAGGAATATATTATAGAACCCCCACGAGACCAAGGAAAATGGTAAATTATATTTACAAGCAGCAAGAAATGTACATTCTTAATAAATAAATGTTAATTATTATTCTGTTCAATAATCAGTCCAAACCATTTGAATGAAACTGTATTTTATGAAACACATTCATTGACATTGTAAAGTAAGAAAAGAAAGAGTACACTTTTCATCAGGTTAATGTTGTAATTGATTTTGTCTAGTTTATTTATCACTCTGTAATAGTGAATTGGAGAAACGTTAGTAACAAATGAAATTGTTATAAACTTCCAGTGTTCGAAATTAACTATTGTTAAACAATAGACACTGTCTTGGAAAAAAAATCATATAGAATATTTCTATATAAATTCAGGAATTTTGTTAGACATCAATCATGTCTGTGAAAGTTGGCTAAAGGTCCGTGATAATTAAATTTTAGTTTAGAACACTGCACATCCATGTCATTGACCAATAACTACGTTGCTTATCTTTCACTTAAACAACATATTTTTTGGTTACATTACTAGCTTTTCGTGCATGCTGAAATTTTGTTGAAAATGGCCATACATATTGCTAAACATTTAAAATATAACAAAAAGCACACCTACTTTTCTCCGTGTAATTACAAAAATACAAAGTTGAAAAGTTGAAAAAGACTTTTAAATTGAATTACTTCCAAATAATTACAGTATGTTAGTATTTCATTTAATTACTGTTTTATTATTGGTAAAGACATATAACACGTGATTGGGTTATTACCTGTTTTCATATCGCATGAAACACAGTGACTATTTTCACGCATGTGGCGTCCACGTGCTTCCGCGCTTCATGCTAAAAATGTGCAGAGTCACTGTCTTTCATATCGCTTGAAACTTACAAAAAATGCATTTAATTCTATAATGAAAATGACACATGATTATATACCATACAATAGCGTTTTTTTTTTTCTGAATCTGTCCGTTGTCAGTCCGAAGAATACCTTTAATCAACAACTTGGAAAAAACAGCAGCTTAATATTGGTAATTGCCAACTAAAGTCAAATGTAATGAGCGAAGTATTTAAAATAGAATGGAATGCAGTGAAAAAGTCTTCTTTTTCGATAATTTAAATGGCATTTCATACAGTACATGTAGTATGAGTCGTCCATGTATATCCTTATTAAAGATGATGTACATTTTGGTAACAGAAAGGGAAAGCTTTGAGAAAAAGACTTGAAGGAAAATACAGGAATTTGAACCCACAGAAAAAATTGAGGTCCTTGCAGGAAAAGTGGAGTTGAGAGTTGACATAATAGGATAGACAAATCAATTGAAGGAATTAACTTGATGCTATAGGAGGTACATACAAATTAAGAAGTTCTTTTGATGACACTTGATTCACAGAGCTAATATTTTTATGGATACCAATGAATCAGCTTGCGAAACTTACCGAGTAAAAGTTATGCAAAATTTGAGTTTCCAAAATACCAACAACAAAAAATGGAACAATGTTTACCGCAGGGTTTACCTTATACAAAACAAAGAACATTCTGCAATTAAATGGAGTTTGTGCAAAAAATCCTGGAAACTGAAAACAGATTGATTTGGTACACATACCGGTAAGACCTAGGACAAAACTGTATAGAAAAAAAGACAAAAAAAAGGAAAGATAACTCACATTCATTAATGGTGGAGTTATTAAAAATGAAGAACTTAACACAGAATGATTTCTAGTTGGAGATCCTTACCATGGAAACATTGACAAAAAAGAAAAATGACAAGAATTACTATGGAAATTTTCAGTAAAATAAAACTTACTTCGGAAATTTTCATGAAAATAAAATGGCATATTTAAAAGTATCTTATCTACATTCTATGCATTGATTCTTCTTTTCAGCCTTTTATTGTATTCCTATTATTGAAAGAGAGAAAGTAAGAAAGAAAGAAAAATGGCCAAAAGTTAAAAGAAAGAAAAAATAACGTAGCCTGTTTGAAAATTTTCTTTATATCAAATGTATTAAATAGGTAAGAACATTGAAGTTAAAACATAAACAAATTCTACACCATTTCACCACTAAAGTGAAAGAATACTCATTAATTTAGTGTTGCAATGGTTTCGCAATAAACATTACATAAACAATGCACTATTTCACCACTAAAAAGCAATAGGTGCAAATTTAGTGTTGGAATGGTCATGCACACCAACCATAAAAATTTCCAAAAAAAAAGAAAATAATAATTATAAAAAAAAAACTATTTCAGCACCAATGTTGGAATGGTTGTACACATAATGGCTCTTCCAGAATTGATTATATTGGGTTAGGGAGTCTATTAAAATTTGATGAGTTATGGTATTTTACTTATTTGAATTAAAAAAAAAAAATTCACCACCTATAAATGTTCATTGATTTCTGGAAAAGCCTTAAGTAACACCATGTTAAACGAACGCATACTGTTTCACCACTAAAGCAAACAAAAAATACTTTAGTTCTCAGGCCATTTTTCAAAATTCATTGTGGCTGGGCAACAATTTATTTTTTTTTCAATAATCACCTTGAGAAAGACGAACGTTCATCAAGATATCAAACTTCTATGACATCAGCTTGACAATTCTTACCTAGAGATCACCAAAAATCTGACCCCATCATCAATCGGTGACCCAATTACTTTTCAAATCCAATATTTGCAATAGAATGTTAGAATGAAAAAGAGTAATTACCCTTATTTCTTTGTCAACAGGTGCCATGTTTTATTTCTTTGTCAACAGGTGCCATGTTTTATATCTTTGTCAACAGGTGCCATGTTTTATTCAATTCTGATCATTTCCCTTTGACCACAATGAATTGATTTAGCGTCTTCAGTGCAAATAGAATTTTTTTCCTGATTAAAAATGACCGACGCGGCCGGCCTGAGAACAAAACATATTTTTTTATTTGGCCTTAGTGTCACATCGGTTCCAAAAAACTATCGGATAATTTGTAAATGCATTGACACACTGCTCCTGTTTTGGTATGTCACAGTTAAATTCTAAAGCTGTTACATTTTACATTCTTGTGACCTATTTCATTTGACAGCAGATGAAATTTAGGCTTCTATACTTTTGGAAGCATGTGTCATCTCAACAAATCATAATGGTTGAGATAAAGATTATCATGTGAAGTGTCCTCATTATCTGCAATAGAACTAGAGCAATGTAAAACCTAATTTCACTTGGAATGTCTTAAAAACCAGGAAAATGTTGCAAATTAAACAATTATTTAACCAACTCGGCCATTTGTTGCCAAAGACAACAAAAAAACTTGACTTTTATCATAAACATAAAAAGAAGGTTTTTGGATGGCTAAACACCAGCAAGAAAATCAACAAAACAAATCCTGACTGTTTCACTGTCAAATCACGATATACATTTTAAATATTTCTGTCGCTATTACACAACTGAACAATATTGAAAAAAATATAAAAAGGTGTAGATACTGTTTGATGTGAACAGTTGGATTAGGCTCAGTAAAAATGCACATACATGGACAGTTACATTTATTGATAACTTATTTCATAAGCAATGTAACATTCTAATGCATATGCTGTTGTATTACCATATTTGATTGGCTTACATTCTAGGTAAAAATTCACAAGATATTTGCCGTTACTAGAATTAAGTCACAGAAAAATCTGCCAAATGCCGTCCTGTTGGAACAATAGATTTATTGCTTGTCTAAGTAAATAAAATACACAGTATAAATGATAAAACAACGATATTGACTAGATTAGAAGCCAACATGTCACCTATCAATGACCGTAGTTCACATTTCGCTATGAAGTGTTCACGCGATGTCTATGATATTTATCAGGAAAAAACATCCACATCATTTTGTAGATTTTCTTGCATTAGAATTGAGATAACTGTAATGTATTTTAAGCTTTGTGGATGTAATTGTTGATTTTACTGTCACAAAAATCTGTTTACCAGGCTCTGATAGGAATTGCCAGATAAACTCAATTTGTGACAGTTATATCCAAAAAAAAAATTCACAAAAATCAAGACAAACAAATATGGTCATTATAAGTTTTCTTCTGCTGTTACCTTTCCGTGTCACTCATATAATGCATTCTTCTTTCTTTTATGCAAATTACTATTTGTGAACCCTGAGCCTGAACAGTTGGAGATAAAGCAGATGCAAATTGGAAAAAGTCTTGTGTTATGATATTGAGATGAACTGTTAACAATACAAACTCTTTGATAATATGAGTGACAATTAGTAGAATCTGTTAATGTTGTGATGGACAGGAAATGTTCTAATTGAGTCTATCAGTTAAGTTATTACAGACAACTTAAAATTTTTATATCATTATGCAAACAGAAAATGCGTCCGCTTCCACAGATGTGTGTATGTTGCAGATATCCAAGTAACAGGTACGGGACCAATTATTTCCATGTTCATTTATCGCCATTCTGTGTTTTACTGTAGTTATATCATTCTGACACACCAATTTAATATGAGGTTCACGATGTTTCCTATCAAACAAGTTAAATTTGAAAAAATTGTGTGACCATCTGTTCATGTAGGGGTAAAAAACACACTATGGTTATATTTGGTACATGGCAATAATTAGTCGTGTGCTAGTATCTTTTGCTCTTTATTCTGACTTTCTTTTGTCTTTTATATTGTATGTTAATTCAATAAAGTATTTGAAATGTTTTGCCTTATTGCATTATCGTTGTTATACAACAGTACAAATTAAGAGTTAAAACAACTGACACATAAAAATGATAAAAGGATGTTTTGCAAACACATATTAAAAAAACATAAACAGCATAATGAAAACAAAGGCTATTCCATTACAGTAGTTGTGGTTGCGTAGGAAGAGAGTTAAATATTATATTTTTTGGAAATTTGCATGGTAATAGATAATCAACCATGGCAACAAACATTTGAATGGAACAGCCATTTCAAATAAAAGATAAGAAAAGGGAGTGTTTGTTGAAGCATTTCATTTTGTTGACTGCCATGGTGGTGTAATTGGTTAGCCTCCTAGAGTATAGAAGGTTGTGGATTAGATCTTGGCTGGGTAGAACAAAAGACATTAAAATTGATATTTCCTGCTTTCTCTCATCCATGTAGACTGGTTGGTTCAAGTCAGAACTAGCATGTTCGAAATCTGGCTCTCCAGGTTTGGTCAATTACAAAGCAGGATTCATTCGCCATCATCTGTAACAAAAGTAAAGGTATTGTTTGAATGTCAGGGAGACTGTGCCACATCTCACCAAGCAGATATCTTTTACATAAATGCATGAAGTTATTTGCTCTCATGCGTAATATGACAAAGTTGTTACCTGAAAGTTTAGCTACATGCAATCAATCATTTTTTGCTCACCTGGCCCATAGGACCATGTGAGCTTTTGTCATCACTTTGTGTCCGTCGTCGTCGTTGGCATCGTCATCTGTTAACTTTTCATGTACATTTTCATCTTCTTCTCGGAGACCACTGAGAAGATTTCAACCAAACTTGGCAGAAATGTAAGGCAGGTGGTCCTTTACCAGATTTGTGAAATTGGTGCCGATCAGAAATTCAACATGGCCGCCAGGGCCAATTATGT
>JAULBM010024329.1:0-11258 GCA_032357055.1 Geukensia granosissima
AGTGACTCCGCACATTTTTAGCATGAAGCGCTTCCGCGATTCATGCAAAATATGCTTCGTCACTGTAGTTCATATCGCTTGAAACTTACAAAAAATGCATTTAATTCTATAACCAACACCTGTTGAGGATGTCTTTATGCTGCTGATGAGAGAGGTTACTTCTTGAATCACGCGCACACAATGACGAAATTCACGATATTTATACAAGATTATTGGTATACAAGTATTTTCACCTTCTGCCGACTTCAGCATATGCAGATACTTCGCTTTTTCAAATTTATTTTTTTAAATTAAATGAAAGGCTTCGATATTTTTTTTCAGCACTTACATTTGTACTAAGATTAATGGTGGTTATGTGCTATTCGTGTTAACTTTACTTTGTACGATTGGCTGATGTTTTGCTGCATACGTGTATTTTACATAAAAATATATACATATAAAAAACTGTGTCGTCTTTCTTACCAATAACCAATAGTCATTGAGCATTCAAATCTTTATTTATTCACTACATCAAAATATTAAAACTGAGACAGGAAATTCCCGACGGACAAATAATAAACAATGTGATACCCTGTTTCATCTCCCAACAACAAACAGATTCATTTCAGTCTACAGAGGAAACGTAGATATATAAATGTGGGCATAGTTCAAATATTGAAGAGTTAAACTGTAAGATGATAAGAAAGCAGGTTCACGATATTATAGAATATATATAACATTATACATACATTTTTCAGGTTCAAGAATTTAAAGATTTTTGTTTCAGAATGCCAAATTGTTTGCAGTATTTTTATGTATTTTTATGACCTCCTGCACTTAGCTGCTATGGTTTATTTTTTTACAGTTCAAGCAAGATATTTCAGAGAAAAAGTGCTTTAAACGAAATGTGTACACGTAAGTTACTTCCCATCTTTATTACTGCCTAATCTATCCGTTATTTTGAAATGCAAATATTTAAGCAGATTTGGGAATATTTTGAATCCCACTCCTCGGATTGAGCTCTAGATCTCCCGAAACAAATCAAACATGTATACGTAAAATAAAGCTAATCTTGTCTCAATATTATATATAACAGTCAACAACACTACCAAAAAAACAGAAATGTATCCTAAATTTGCATATACTTCTAAAATTAAAAATTTAGAAAGTTCCAATTTTAATTTATAGACATATTCTAAGCATCAATTGGGTTTATTTTACAATGTTTAAAAAATTTCAGATATTTTGCAGATATGTTGAATTCTATCATTAAGGTATGACCTCATTCCATATATGGTAGTAATCCTGACTGTATAAATACAAAACACAATTTGAAAGACCAAGACGGACCAATGATATTGATTTCTCACTTGGGATAGGCACATGATACATGTGATGTGGTTCATCATGTTTTGCCCGATACAAATCGAGACCAAAAGCAAAGCAAATAAAAACTGTAAAAATATACTTTAAAACCACACAAGAGTGCATCGAATCCAATTAGAGATTACCTTAACAACAATAGGAAAACTAAACAAAACACAAGCAAATTTAAGATATCTTTCGAAGGAATGCACTCGGTTTCAGACAGCAGGCTTTTGGTACAATTTCAGATGATAAAATATCAAGTTAATTACATGAGATGTCATGTTTTTTATCCAAAAAATAAAGCGTCGACGGTTTAGTATTTTGTATTTCATTACAGCTTCATAAAATCGTCTTAAATGAACAAGTTTCTGTTGTAGACAAAAAGGGACAACCAGTAGAGAGAAAGACGAACATCTACGGTACATACAGAAGCAATGCGTCTTTAGGAGACAACTTTGAAGGTGACTCCTCCGAACAAGAAGACCAGTATGCAGTAATCAGGGATTCTCAGGTCATGTCAATGATAATTTGTACCGATAAGCCAGATGATACAGTGTCTCATGTCCTGCCATTGACCAATTGTTCCCGTGACACAGATGATACAGTTGAAGAATACGATATATTTTCCAACTATAACTGTCAGGAGTACAACCATCTGAAGAGTATGGGAGTACAACGTATCCCCGGACAACAAAAACTGATGGAAAACATATACACTACCAAACCAAAGGGAAAAAATGATTTGTCATTCCAAGATGAATGATTTTGACATTTATCTCCCGCACAAAGGGACAGTTTTGAGGATTCCTCGGAGGTTTTCATTATGTTTGTAAATTGAACTTTAAATTACTCCCTGTATATATTTTGCATAATTGAAATCAAACTTTTTTCTGTATATTTGAAATAAACATAAAAAATATGATGATTTGATATGTTCCGGAGAAACTGGTAATCTTTTTTTGCCTTCTTTTTTCCGACAATTCCTGATTTATTGAGCATAAAAAGGGATAATATTCACTATTTATAAATGAATAGTAATCATCACTTTGATTTTATTAAAATTTTTACTATACTGTCTAATTCTTAAGTTGGGCATACTATAAAAGCAGAAAGTAAAGAAAAGATAATATAAACATACAAAGAAGTATCCTTGTATCAATTTCAAAAACCAGTATCTGGTTGGTAGGATTCTACATCTTAGAGTATTTCAAGGACTGTTTGAAAAGCCTAAACAAATAATCTTATGGTTCAATAGTATTTTGAATAGAGAAAGTCAGCTACAGAAATTTAGTCATTGGGACTTAAATGAGCGTTGGGTGTTTCAGAAGTTAATATAGACAGGCACTAAATAAAACATGCATTTTTAAATGCTAAGCGTAAAATAAAGCTATCAAAGGTTATTACAAAAAATAGTGTGGCATATCAAATCCTTAAACGATGGTCGTCCAAATTCAAAATAAAGAAAATATGAACAAATGAATACCAAAATGTTTTGAAAATTCATTAAATGTTATCTATTCTGTCCACTGATGTGGTCTATTTGAATGTTTTCTTTGTTACAAGTGCTAGCTTAGACGTTTTATATGTTTTTGTTCGATAGGGAATGGTACCTACTGTACGCATATCAATTCATAAGAACGTGAACGATCAAAGCTAAAAAAACTAAATAAATAATTTTTTCCTCAAAATATTTATTTTGAAAAAGAAACCATATTTCATACTCCTTAAGTTAACCTGGTCTTATGTCAAATAAAAGATTGAAATTTTGTGTTTGAAATTACTCGAAACACTTTTGTTCACACACAATAAAACATTTTTGCCGTTTGTATCATAATAAAAATATGGAATTATATATAGATGTTATTCAGACGCCTAGAAAAATATATCAAACCAGTAATGCTATTTTTCGCATTTTCGACTTTATTTAAATTCTAAGCAAAATGAAACACTAGTAATCCACTGACACAATTATTTGTACAATTAAATAATTATGGTCATCCAGTCCTAATTACATGCAGTGGATGACTGAAATTCAAAGGGTTTAACAAGCTCCGCGAGACTCTACTCCGTTGAATGAAGGCCACACCGAGACATTGTTCTGTTTAGGACCCGTACATTGTACTGTACGGGGGTCCGTTAACAGCAAAAATGAAAATTTCCTTTGAAAACGAATATAATAAGATAATTGCAGCATTTACCATAGAAACTAATCTCTCAAAATGACTTTTATTCAAAACAAAACTGATACGCTTTTTTAAAAAAAAACATTTGAACATTTGTCTGAAAATTGAAAGGCATATGACTACCCTATGCAAAAGAAATACTGAAAGAAATATAAACTTCTATTTTGCATATATTAAGATATTCCCCTGATAAACGCAAGACTGTCCATAAGTTTGGTATAATTGTTCAGTCAAATAAAACGATTCGTGTCAGTTTTTGTGGACATTATATATATTTGTTGCGTTAGTTACGTAATAATATCGTTAGCGAGTTTGACACGTAATATTGTGATATTTGATCAAGTTACGCGGCCTTTAAAGAAAAAAGAATACTCTACTTAAATATTTTTTTTTAAAAAACATTAGGTCATCGTAAAGCATTTCAAAATGTATTTTTCACTTTATTCTGTAACACCTCTTTGTATTATAAAAATAGGAGATGTTGCATGATTGTCCATGAAACAGTCAACCTAGACAGATAACTATACTGACCAACCGAAAATGATGAAGAAAGAAAATGGTAATGCAAATTAGGGATCCACCGGTAAAGAGGACATATGTTAGCTGGTGGTTTTTGTTTGAGATGAAGATGTAATAAGTTAAGTGACATCAAACATATTTTTAGTTTATTCATATAAAATTAACTAATTATGTTGCTGCTATCCAACTATACAAACCAATAATATAAGGCAAGGCGAAAGAAAACCAAAGTGCCAAATAAAAGGAAATGCGAGAACGAGACAGAACATGGCATTAAGTGTACATATAAAACTAGAAAAAAAAACATACAGATATGAAAGAGTAAGCAGGATCTCCTTCCGTAACGACACCAGCCCCATTGGCCACGTTCCATTCCTGTATTATTACAAGGTTTGAATAATGCGATGTTCAAAATATATTCATATATATTTTTCAACAAAAAATTAACGTGATACTTTTAATTTCAACAAAAGATTAACATTATACTATAAATATGAAATGAATATGAGTATATCTTGATAGCAGCATATTGTTGATTTAAGACTTAACACCTATTTTCCAAATATTAATTAGGTAAAAAGAAATTTTCGCATATAATATTGATCTGGATGTCTACCGGAATGGACTGTTCAAATGTTTTTTCCTGGAATAAAAATATAAATTTCAGAAAAAATTCCTCCTTTGCCTTCTGTTATATGTATTAATATCTAGCAGTATACATTTTGAGCAACTAAGTTATGTGAGTATATTACGATTCAAAATTCCCAGTACCTCAGACCGGGTACTTGAATGGGCTTTTGCGAATTTAGGTTCCTGTTTTGTACAGTCATCTGAATTGTCTGCTTAATTATGTCCTTGATGTTCTGCAAGAAGACAATTACGGTCGACATTCTATTCAGTCTTCTTCTGATTCCAGGCAGTTGTCATTTCATTTTCGAAAGTACATTTAACATTGACTAAATACGAGCACACGCAGCTCTTTTTTGTGTAAGTAGATTGATATTCAAATTTTGAATAATAACATCCATTTAAATTGGATAGTTTTCTTATTCAGAAGGAGTTTATGTAAAGGACCATTAACTTTTTGACAGGTTTGAGTTTGTTTCAGTGTCTTTTAAACAACTCGTCAACGGACTTGTCAACGTTGCTGACCCATCAACTGACATTTTACGCACAATCTATATTGACAGATATCTCCATAAAACGATAATAATATTAAGTCAAACTAAATCAGATCATAAAATTAGTAGATCTCTTCAAACAAAAAGATGATAAAATACGAATAACAGTGTATTACTGCAAAATAGTTTGTTTACATTTTCAAAAAGTAAATACAATCTAAGAGTAAATCGCCTTTTAGTTTTATGGAAATAATAGACATGTAATATCGATTTACAATCAATCAAGCAAATATGTTTATTTTGACAGATACATTTATTTACTACCAGAAATGCACTAATTTTGGCATATTAAGAAATGTTAACTGAACCGGGTATGATCTTTCGATAACCTCATGTCAACAGTCCGTACTCTACTCTGTCAACGGACGCTGTCTTGACCTGGCCTCCATTCAACGGACTGAGTCTCGCGGAGCGTGTTAAACCCTTGACAATGTATCAATGGTATATGAATATATATTTATATATTTAACGCTGCAAAATTGTTTAGACATATATTTTTCCGGTTTTGTGCAGCATTGTCATTTGTGATAAGGCGACACCTAACAAGTTAACTAGTTTGTAAATTTTTATAGACATATATAAATAAACATGAAGGGATGAACATTTAGTTTCCAATGGTTACGAGTTAAACTTGGCAATAACCATTTCCGTCATATTTATTTCACAGTTATAAATAAAGGTAAACGGGATCACATTTAAGTATTACTATATCCAACGTACTTTGTTTAGCATTTAAAATTTGATCAAAATATAAGGTCCAGGAAAATATGTTCTATTGTTCAGCTCTCCCATTAGCACATGCAATTAATTAAAAAATATATAAGTGGCATGATTGTCCATGAGACACCCACCAAATGATAGTAGAATTTAAACTACAGGTCTCATTACGACCTTCAACAATGAACCAGAGTCTATACCATAACGGAAGCCCCGAATTGTGAAACTATACATAAAACACGACAATGGACCTAATCTAATGCAAAAATGGTGAACAAATAGCAAGAAATGACTAATTAAACAACGACCACAATTGGACTACAGCTTCCTGACTTGGAACAAGCACATTAGTATGTGACGGGGTTAAACCGGTTGGTGAGCGCTCAACCCTCCTCATAATCTGGACAGTGGTGTAACAAAATAGCAAAAATAGTATAAAAATCGGTTTAAATGGAGTAAACACTTGAGATCGAAACCAATAACAAATATCACTAAACTAAATACAAGAAACAACCAAAGTTGCTACCTCAAAAAAGTACTCGCAGTTGCTAGTTAAAAACCCAAACGCAAAACCGATTAGGAACCAAGTTTTCTTCACTACGGTGTCAATATAAGCACAACCAATTGGATTTTGTGTTAAAATTATCCTTAGAAGTCGGGGAAAACATAGGTTGTGCGAATGCCAATATAAAAATATATATATATACAGGAAGCAGAAAATTTTATAACAAGTATCAACTGTTTAGTTCCGTATCAATCGTTAAACAAGATCCAAACCATATTTTATGATTTTATAATAATGCTGTGACGATATCCTTTACGGATGAGTTTATTAAGATGAATTTTAGGACCATGTGGATTTTGTTAAAATTTTCGAGCTTTATTTATCACGTTTCCGTAAAAAGTAGGATGTGATATCCCAAGTTTTATAAGATGATTACAAGTATATCCAAATTTTGAAACCAAATCTTAATATTTATGAAAGAATTAAGAGAATGTTTTAATCAATTTGTGGTAATGCTAACTTGACCGTTCACACATAGAGTTTTCTGCATGATGATCATTTTTCTCAGGTTTGATAAAAGATATTTTTATATCTTTTTCAGACAAAATGACAAGAGACCCAGTGATCAACACCATGGAGAAAACACTGAATCGGCCATCATATGGATATATTTTGACTCTTACGATCTGTTGCCTGTGTACTTTTGTATACATATTTCTGTCTGGTAATTGAACATTCAACACTTATATCCTCTCATCTATGATAGAAGCAACTATAAATGACATTCAAAGTTGGGAAAACAAATCAGAATTGCTAAATAATAATCCCGATTCTATATTTCAACTTCAATACGAAATTAATAGCAAGAAAAGCAGTGCAAATCCTGTCAGTAACTCTGACCAACTTTTGGTTTTATTTACCACCTTTTCTGCTAGTGAAGAAAAGTATACATGTAGTAAAGCACAATACCATGGATTTCTTTGGCACCAGAAGTAAAGCCAGTTTTCTTTTGTGAAGACCTAGATTTAATCAAAAAAGGTTATGATGAAGGGATGTTCGTTGCGACCAACAATATCTTCAGTTGGAATTCCTTTTCTAAAATACTTAAATATTGATCATGTTGATGTCTTGCAAAAGTATGCGGCTACATTCTGCTATGCCAAATACATGTATTAAAAAGGGTACTAATATGCGTTTGTAAACCTTGTCCGCGCCATTTATTACAAACTTTTTTTGCTTAAAAATGCACATATAGCCAATTATATTATTGATAGATATCCTTCCCCGCCCAGCTCCGGCCATGTGCGTCACCTTGGATTATTTTGAATCTAATTTCAGAGTTGATGTTCACATTTCTCATTGTTTACCAAATGGAAGTCACTTCCAACTGTTATACAGAAGCTAGGAATCACTTAGCCATTGCTTTAAATAATATGCGAGTTCGCTGATGATGGTAATGTGTGGTAAATAATCAAAGAGGTAACATGTTAAATATTTGTCTTTTCTGTCCATGGATCTTGAAATGTTAACCTTATAACCCAAATACTTGCACTTGTAACGCTCTTTGTCTCTTTGTTTTTTTTAGGGGGGGGATATTTCGAGTATAAACATTCATCCCTAACTGAAAAAAAACAGAAATTAAGTGTAAATTATGAATGACGCGAAGGGTGCCTGTTAAGTCCAGTCCAAGGATAACGTAACGGAAACTGTGGTTTAAATAATACATACATCGGTTGGTAAAACAGCTAAAAGTACTGTTTTATCTTTTAAGTAGTGCACAACCTGTCCAATAATACAATTACATGCATGCGATTTGAAGAACAAACCGCTCGTTATAAAACAGCAGCTGTGCACTTCTTTACGATATTTATCTTTTTATGTTGGTGAGTTTCAGATTGACGTTTATCCGGTTTAGATTTAAAGGATTTTACGACGGATGCTGCGCGCAGGACAGGGGATACTTACCATTTCGGAGTACTTGATCACACTACTGTTTAAAAGAGTTCGAGATTTCTAATCTTTTATTCCTTTTATTTGCGTATTATCTTTTTAAGTTTGTTTTAAATTTGTCTTGTCCCATTGGGTTATGTACAATGGATCCCTCATATAGGTATTCTGCTCTGTACTTATCTTTTGAATTTTACACAATGGATGTCAAGCTTTTTAGCAACAAGCAAGGTATTCGATGATATCTAAATAAACTTAAATACCTTTCTCTACAAAATCGTCTTTTTTTTTACTCTTTGTAACAGCTCGTTTTGAGTGGCTAGTATCCGACCAGTTGCAAGACTTTATTTTTCAAACCTTTTATCTTTAACGCATACTACATGAAGTGTCTAGCAAAGAAAGGAAAATCAAGCAACAGATCCCCCTTCCTTTTAGACATACTAAAGCAACAACAAACAAAAAATATGGAAAACTACAATTTATATATTTTTCTACATTTATCTTGCTTCTCATATACCGCCTCATTTTGAAACTAGAGTCTGTAGGAACCTAGGCCTGTATTACTCACCTGACGGTTATTGTACATTGGTCTAAAAAGCATGGCCATTTTTTCAGAAATGGGTTTGTCGGTTAGTTTTACGGTTGCGAGAATTTTTCAGCTCTGAATTTTTCTTTGCATCAACCTTGAATAACCGTTGCTAAATTATATCAGATCAGATATCAGGTGAAATTTTTGAAAAAGGACCAAACTTTGCAGTCGGGAAGTTTTGTGAAACTGATAAGAAGCTTAAGTTGTTTATTTGTACTCCAAGATAAAGCGTTATTGATTAAGACTTGCCTGCAATCCGAAATGAAAAATTATGTGAAAAATATGATAACTGTACAAAGTCATCGGAGTGTTGAGGTATCGGGACTATGAGTGTCAGTCGGAGCAATGAACTATCGGAACTACGATTATGCATGTATAGGAACAATGGATGTCGGATCATCAAGCTTTCGTTACAATATTGAGTATCGAAAAGTGAGATTTTGAAACTAAGAGTGTGGGATTGTAAAGACGAACCGAACAAAGGAAGAATACGCCATATAAAAATCGGATGTACCATAATTGTCATTGAGACAGCCATATACCACAAACCATTCGAAATAAAACTTCGGCATATCCCATTACGGTCTAAAATAATGAACTGAGTCCATAACGGAAGCTGCAACAGGCCCCAAAATACAAAATGTGAAACTATTCATAAAAAACGACAATCGACCTTATGGATTTAAAAAATTGTGAACGAACAACAATGATTATGAAAATAAAAAGATATGAGGGAAAATGACAGAGAGACTGCACGCCAACCTCGAGTAAAACCAGAAGGAATTTACAAATCTAGAGGTCTGCACAACGCTTTCAACAAGGATGGAATACACGCTCTTTGTGAAAAAGATGTTATTCGCCACAAAAAAAATCTTGTATACGTAAAATAATGCTGATCTTAAATGAATATTTTCAAAAATGTACATTCAGCAAACCATTAAACACAAAGACAAACTTATGTCCAAAATTCCTGACTTGGGACAGGCACACGAAACATGTGGTGGTGTTTAACTTGTAAAGAAAGCACCAAAATCTCCCCAACGAGTGGACAAAGAAAAAAATAAAAGAAAACAAACGCAATAACTGACATACAAATCAAACAAAAATCACCCGATCCGATTAGAGAGGAGTACCTGAATAACAATAAATATACCTCTCAGATGAATGCTCGCAGTTACTGAAAGCTAGCTCCGAGTGAGATTCCAGATGATAGACACCAAATCTCTCAACGCGAGATGTCTTCAAATACAGTATGTCTGACGACCTACATATAATACTGTGTTGTCAATAAACATGAGGAATGACATTATAGGTGGTATGCCTAATTTATTACTATTTATGTAAGAAAGCGATTAGTCAATTTATATCTGTACTAACAAAAACCAGTTAAAAACCATTCTAGAATAAAAAGTCGAACTTGTACTCTTTCTGGATAAGTTTGTTGCAAGTAACGTTGAGATGCATTTGGTCACTTTTCAATTTATATGCTGTATATGTATTGTTTTCATACAATGTTTCATGTGATATCCCTTGTATCAAAATTCTAGATCTACATTTATTGAATCTCTGTAACAGTATAAAATTTTGTGAAATTCTTGCGAAGCTTGTGATATCTGTATAGCTGCTACAAAAGTATACCAGTAACATGTAGTTTGTAATCATCTAATTGAGAAACTTTGGTGAAAACACGGGCAAACCTAACTGGTTGTGAAATGTAAACCCCATACGAATGAGCAAAACGCACATATCCATCAAGAAATGGAAGATTAACATTAGGAGAATCATCATCGTCTATTTCATCATACATTTTAGTTCATGAGAAACCAGAAACCCTGACTATTTAAACAACGACATCCACTTAACTACAGGTTCCTGGCTTACGACAGGTATATTAAGTATGTGGCGGGGTAAAACATGTTTAATAGCGGCAAACCCCTACCCTTGGACAGTGGTGTGACAAAGACGGAATGAGAAGTGACGATAAAAATATGTTGAAATGGATTTAAAACTTATGATCGAAACCGAAAACAATTTAAAGTAATACATGATAAAATGAATGTATCGAAAGAGTACTTGCAGTTGCTGTCCTTCAATTCAAAGCCCAAAAGCAACCGATCAGTAAACCAAATTCTCATTAACTACTTATCAATGACAACACGTTCAATTAGATTGTGGTTTTTAAATGTCATTTATGGTGGTAGACCTGGGTTGAGGGAGATAACTCTTGAAATCAGTAATATGTTTATATTATTTTGTTACATAAACAGTTC
>JAULBM010024351.1:0-11258 GCA_032357055.1 Geukensia granosissima
CTGAGCCAATGAGTTAACTCAACAGCTCAGAAGATTAAGGCTGGCTATACATCTACCAAGGGAAAAAATACCATCACATAAGCTTGCAAAGGTCAGAGATAACACATTCACCATGCTGGCTGAAGTTGCCTTTTTTAAAAAGTGAAGTGATGTCTGAATATTTTTCAGAATTACACAGAATTTACAGAAATGAAAAAAATTTGCGATAAAAATTGTTTGGGTTTGGATAAAAAAAATTGGGTCAGTAGGATGACAGTAAACACACATATTTTTTATTTGGTCTTATCTGTTTTCCTCACCTTAGTAACATTTAACTTATTTGCATACCTGCCATGGTAACATTAACTTTATTTGTTCACCCTGCCATCATAATGTTTACCTCACTCTTGTAACATTTACCTTATTTGTTTACCTCACCATCGTTACATTAACCCTATTTGATTACCTCTTTGCCTTCCCTGAGTCTTTGTTCTCTTGTTATTTGTGCCAACACATTAGCTGCTTGTTCTCCTCCCATAACAGATATTCTGGAGTTGGGCCACATGTACAGAAATCGGGGACTGAAATTATTACAACATTGATAGCTGAATGCATTAAACTCCTTCTCACTTCTCATATTATATGTATATGCTAGTTCAAATTAATGTCAATTTCTCGTAAAATATAGGTTCAGGTGACAATTGCTGTCAGTTACACCTTAAATCTGATAATGTGGCAATTCCTTGTGAAATTCTTGCTTGGATTTAGGATTTCCTTTTTTTCCCTAATACTTAGACAGCAATGAAAAATTCACCCTGTTTCCCGAATACTGGTAAAAACTATCATGTGAATTTTACATTGATACATTGTAAATTTATAGCAAATAAATTTCAGGACAGGTGCAAACTTAATGTTGTCATATATTTTAAATTGTAATAACAAAAATTTTGATAATTAATGAAATTTTGGAAAAAATTAAATCTTAACATGAATTTAAAGACATAAAGGTAAAAATCACAGGAAATTATTCCAGTGAAGTTCCCCTTCATTTCACATGTGTTGAATTTCATGTAAGTAAACTTTGTATGTAAGTAAAAATATGTACATGTGAAATGCAAAAATTTACCTAAATAATTCAGAGAAATAACCAGTACTGCAAAAAAATAGAAGCTGCGAACATATACAGAAGAATAATCTGCAATCTGTGAATACTAATATTTTTACAGTATGTGTGTGTGTTTTTTTCTGTCCAGCCCTGTTTATACATTTACTTTCATTTTACAGCAATCTATTTTTGTACTTTTCCTTAAAAAAAACAAACCTTAACATAAGTTGCTGTGAATCTTCATTTTGAGCTGCACAAACCTGTTAAACTCCAGCAATTGCTAACTGGGAGATCTCCCACTTTCCAACTTTCCAAAGTGGGAGATTTTGGGTGACGACTTTTTTTTAAAAAGTAAAATGTTGCTCTAACATTATTTTAATGAGATAAGATAAAATTCATTAACAATCAAACAATTCTATTTATTGATAGAACTCTGATATAACACAACACACTGTTTGGCTGCCTTAAGCACTGTATCACTAGGATTATAGTCATAGCAGTTTACATCTGGGTTTTGTTTAGCACACACTAGGGAGCACACAGTGTCATTATTAAGTTCAGATCTCATGTCAGTATGTATTGTTTTTAACATAGAAAAAATCCTCTCAGGGTCAGCATGCTGACAGGCACCACACAACAGGCTTTTGACAACTAAGACAAAATGGGAAAACGCTGTTTCCAAGTTAAGGTGTCCTGTATATCACTCACAAGACTCCATCATCAGTTATCAGTAGTTCATTAGCAGCTGCCATTTTGGAAGTCTATATGCATATGAACATCAATCAGCGTACATATGGAATTTGTTTAAAATTCCCCGATTATGCCACAAAGGTCAGACGCTTTTTAGCATGTCAACTACAGTAATGATAGAATTGTACTTTAATATGACACAAATGTTTCATACAAAATTAAGACTCTATAATTCTAGTAAATTTCAAGGCTAATATTTTACTTCTTAAAAAAAATAAAAAATTCAGGAGACCATCATCCATAAGCCCATCTCTCTATTTATTAGTCTACTATTACTGCATTATGTATAATATAATTCTCTACACAATATTTTACCTGTATGATCGACCACACATCCCATAATTCCCTGCACCATAGGACCCGCCTATTATGACAGTAAATTTAGGAACTTTAGCACATGCTACAGCAGTCACCATTTTAGCACCATGTTTGGCTATGCCACCGGCTTCAGCATCCCTTCCTACCATAAAACCTGAAACATATGTAGTAAATATAATAAAGAAATAAGGAAAAAAATCAATATTTCATGTATTTCTTGTCCAAGTTTCTTCATGTTTTTTTCACTTTTTCTGAAAAGTGCACAACTGAAAGTGATCACCTATATGAAACAGTGTTCACAATGGTACCTATAAGCCATGTTGTTTGCCAGGAAGAAATGCTGGGTAAAATTTAATTTAATACTTTATTTTCAGATGTTGTAGATTTTCTCTTTTATCACAACTTTTCTTATGTATAATTGAAAGAGAACAAATTGAATAGCAACTAAAATTCATGTACAATCAAGAAATACTCATCCCAATATAAAAACAATTCAAAACATTAAACCAATTTCACTGAGCTATATAATCAAGGGAACATTTGTGGACTGCCAACAAGAAATAATCCATACGAAAATGACAGCTGACCATAAAGTAATCTAAGCTAAAAGTTTATGACATTCACAGACAATCTGTAATAGTTGATATATATGGAAGACTTTTCTGTAACTGCTGTTATACATCTGCAAAAAATTGAGTGGTACTTGGTTGAACATGGTGAAAGATATGATATTTTGTTAAGAAGCTGAGATTCAAAATTTTGAGACTCCTATACTGTAAGAAAGATATCCCCTGACCTTTTAGTTATATCAAATGCCTTTCTTGGACGGAAATCTTTACCAAAAGTTTCACTGAGACAATGAATTTACTGGCAGTGACACCAAAAAAGATTTCTTCATATTAAATATGAATAATAAATGAATTGAATTAAATGTAATCTTCTTTTAATTGTTTTTTCTCAAAAAAGAGCAAATGTTTGTTTGTGTTTTGATTTATTTCTGTGGCAAGTACTGAAAATAAGGTAGAAAGAGTAAAAAACTAGTTGTAATTATTTCTGATTTTTGCTCCAAATTGCCAGTTTTTCATATATCACTTTATTCAAGATAAGCTGTGCACTATAAAATGTTTTGGTCCTTGAAAAACAGAGCACATGCAAGAACAACCTTCCTGTTAGATTAATATCTGTATTTTAAAATTGTCAAAAAAAAATTTAAAATTGTGATTATTCTCAAATGTGGTCTGTGTTTCAAACCTAAAAACTGTCTCAAAAATCAACAATTTAGCCTTAATCAAAACAGTTTTTGAAAATCATAAGTTTAAGTAATCTCCGAAACAAAGTGTATAGTACTTCCTTCGTCAGATCTATACACCTCTGCTATTGATGATCAGACATTTTGAATAAGCTCTGCCATTTGGTGCAAAGGTATATATATATACATACTCTCTATTATTTGTACACATTTATTATGTAGATTTGATGTCAAGAAGTTAATGTATCACAATCAGGTATTCATAGTTTTTGGCTGCCATGAGAGGTAGCTTACAAAATGGCGTAACCACCAATGGCAGTCTACTACTGGAGGTCTAACTGAAAGATAGAAAACTCTGCTTTCCAAAATTGAAGTTTAGGGTGTAGAATTCAATGATTAAATAAAATTACAAAATTTTCAGGCATTAAGTGCAACATTTATATAGTCTAAAATGCCACACAAAAAATCTCCAAAAAGATTTTACCTCTTTTACCAATCCACCCTTCTCTTACAAATTCTGAAACACTGAAATTTGCATGAATAAAGAGGCCTTAATATACCATGTGTTTATGAGAAGTTCATTTTATTTCCATTAATATGTTTATATTTTGGACCAAAATTTCAAAACTACAGATGTTCAAGATGCAAATTCTTTTATACCCAATGTCAATCTCCTCTGAATTGTGCGAAAAAAGCACATTTCCAGAAAAGAATTTTTTGGCTTACGGCTTCAATCCTTTCAATTTCTTTTGCAAACTTAAAATTCAAATTCTCATTAACCAATATTGTTTTACCTTTGTCACCAGGCTTTCAACAAACAAAAGCAACATTTTTGTTCTTTCAAACCAGAAATAAACAAAGAACTCAATTATGTTAAAATGGACTTTTCTTTTGAAATATCAAACAAATATGCTGATCCTGTTAAAGGGCTTTGTTGTAAGAAAAGGAAAACATTTATCATGGTGTACTGGGAAGTGTTAGTAAAAAGGTTATTTTATAATCTGTGAATATTGATTTCAGATTAAATTACATTTACTAACTTACCTGTAATATTTTGTAAAAAGATTAATGGAATATTTCTTTGACAACATAACTCTATAAAATGTGTTCCCTGAAAAGATATAGGGCATCTCAACTGAATTTTAAGTAAAATTCAAATTTTTATCAAATAATCACATGTATAAAATCAAACGTCTAGCTGTTAAGGAGAGGTTAATTTTCCAAAAAAAAAAAATACAAAGTGTGCAGTTAGAAATACTTTTGCATACAAAACTAATCTATAAGACTTTCAAAACAAAAAACAAATCAGTCGTAGTTAGTGACCCTTAGAACATGGTGACTTTCTAAATTTACAGGATAAATATTTTGATGGAAGTTTATAACAACACAGAAATGAATGTGGACAACTTCTAAGTTGCAGAAATCGCAAATTTGCAGAAATAACATCTCCCTATATCCCCATATCATATTTGACATCAATTTTTTGTATGAATTTCCAAAAAGGTCCAATGTCAAATTAAGTTCCATGCTGGTGGCAATGTTGGATGACCGATGGGCACCCAAGTAACCCTGTAAGGAACATTCTCAACATGTTATTTTCAAGATGAAGATTTTTGTATTAATTTTTCATTAAGTAATGTTTTAAACTACATTTCCTGCTGGCAGCCATGTTGGATGACAGACCATTAATAATAACATCACTTGGTCAGCAACTCATAAGGAACATTCACACAATGTTTGGTTTCTATCCATGCAGTCATTCTCAAGAAGAAGTCCCATGTTAAACAACAAGGTACATGTAACATCACTTGGTCAGCATGGATCATTCATGCCAAGTTTGGTTTCAAGCCAATCAGTCTTTCTCATAGAGTCCCATGTTAAATAAAGTTTCCCACAAGCAGCCATGTTGGATGACAATCACCAGCAAGGTAGCATAACTTGTTCAGCACCTTGTAAGGAACATTCATGCCATGTTTGGTTTCATTTCATTCATTGGTACTTTGTAAGATTTTTGTATGAATTTCCCATATAGTCCTCTGTTAAACAAAGTGCTGGCTGCCATGGTGGATTATATATTTGGCTTTTGGTCAAGTGAACTAACAAATTTATAAATTCAATTCTGAAGTCAACTGTCATTCTGGATTATTTTCAATTTTCTATCAAGTCTGAAATATAATCTTTCTCTTATGAAAAATATTTATAAAATATTTTGTATTTGGTATTACATATACTTTTATTGGATTACTTAAGGAATTTTCCGTTCTAAATATGCATTTCTGTATATTGTTTGTTTTGATTAAGCTTAATTATCAAATACAATTACCTTTAATGCTGATTCAGAGAATAGTACACCATTATTTCCTAAAATGCCCACAGGATAACCCCATAGTCTAGCAAAACCTGAAAAGAGAGTATATCACATGATAAATCTAGTGTAAAGAAAATACAAGTTATACTGATACTGCCCTTAACTCATTTTGAATATTGATCAAACCCTACTGCATTATTTTATAAATGGTGATAATGGATGCAAGCAGCTTTACAGTTCAGTTAGGGTTGTAGGAAAGCACCTTTATCCACAGAAATAAAAAATAGTGAAATATATGTCAATATCCCATTTAGTGTATGCCCTGTCCTATTCATATGTCAGTCATTCTGATGCAATTATTTTGTAACACCTTATTTGATTGGCTTACATTCTACATAAAATGCACAATCTATTTGTTGTATGATTGGACATTTTTTGTTAATGTTCACCAGACCTCCATTGCATCAGCCATTTTGGAGAAATTTTATTATGGCAAGTAAAGAAAACTGAACAATTTAGCCAAAAAAAATTTTCTCAGTGATGTCAACAATGTTTGATTATAAATTTTTAAATCGATTAATGACATCCGCAGCCAGAAAATTGCAGTTAATCAATCATCAGTGATAATCATTCCACCAATATTTTTAACTTCTGTTGTAGTGTGAATGACGTCTACACAATATTTTTTATCAACTTCATTGCTTGATTTTAAGAGAACACAACACTGTTACAAGATAATTACCTGTGACTAGTGTTTCACCATACATTGTTTTAAATTCATCAAATCGACTTCCATCTACTATTCTAGCTATTACCTATAGAAATATTTAAGATATAGGTGTAAATAGTTATATGAGGTAAATTCAAATTACAGGTAACACTTCTGTAACAGTTACAATGGCTTTGTCACAGCAAAAAAAAAGACAGATGATAGATCAATTACCATCAATCAAATAATGATAATGCCATGTAAAATATATTCTTTGGTCTTCAGGTGGAATATTTCTGAAGGATGCCAAGGTAGGAAGGGAAATTACAATCTTCGGACAAAAGTATTGAAAAACCATAAAGGGCCTTTTATCTTATTTAAAATTATATTTTTTCAAATCTGACTTTGAAATCATTTCTTAATCAACTTTTATAAAAAAAAAAAATATTACATATATTATTAAAAATGTCCACAAATAATCTGTTTCAAGTTTATGTTTTAAAGAAAGAATATGGAAAACTTGGTAAAAAGACAGGATCCATATCTTGATTTTCTGCATTTGCAGACATGCTAGGGGCCAAAAAGAGGAAGATCAGTCACTCTATGAATTTCTAAATACATTCAAGGAAAAAATGAAATATTCATTTAACCGAGTAATAGAAGCTGATAAGGCAAATATAAAGATAACATTCAGGGTTTAAGCCATATTGTAAATATCACATATACAATATTATACTCCAGGTACAAGACCCTTGAGCTGCATTTTTGGGAAAGATTTTTTTTTTCGGTGGCAAATCAAATAAATGACAGCCACCCTTGTTTCTGGGATGGCAATATACAAATGCCAGCAGCTGATTTTTTTGTGGGGCAAATGTAACTAAGAATCAGAGAACTTACTTTGCATTCCCTAAAATCATCAGAAAATCAAAAATGCAGTTTTCAGTAGCAGGTTTTCTTCCAACTTTTGTATTGATAGTAACCTGTATTTATAGCAGCTCCTTTGATTAGAACTTTCTTTTGTTTTTTGATAGTTTAATTTCTGTTTACTGTTGATGTATCTCAATTTCCTGAAGAGTGTGAATATTCTGTTTATACTGCTGTCTAAACACATCTGATTTCACCAAATAGTCTTATATTTTAAAATTTATCAATTATATGTATTGAGAATCATGAAATTTTAGATAAAACTGGATCATGTTTTAAAACACACATTTAAAACTAACATAAATTCAAATTCATAATTTTATGGCATTTACATAAACAAACATGTTTCTTATACAAATTGTCATTAGTTCAAGTATTAAAATACAAGAAATTCACTGTAAAACCAGATAAGGGGAGATAACTCCAACAAATATGACTAAATTTACTAACATTTTATAGAAAAAATATCTGCAGCTACTAAAGTCTCAAAGCAAAATGCCCATTCAATTCTTGTTCAAAACCTTCAAATGAATAAAATTTAATCATAAGTTTGTTGTGTTTATTTGGTCATGATTCACATATTGCCTGAGTCTTACAGAGAATACTACTTTATTTTTCTAATTGATATGCAGATTTCATTCATTGATTATCCATGCCACATGCAGTTTAGAGAAATCTGATTGGCGACATTACTATTTCAGACAATATTTTAACTTAAAACAGCAAATTCAAGCCCTTAAAAAAAATTAGAAAAACAAAATTTTACTTTGTTAAAATATTGATTACCATATTTTCTACAATTTATTAATTAAACTTCCAAATTTCTCACCAAAGCTCAAAATTTGAAGTTTTAATTACCTCAATTGTAGAGATATCATTAGCAATGACAAGCAATGTAAGATTTTTTATAAGTACAGACCTCTCTAACGTCAAATGTCTTTTTAAGATTATCTCCCACAATTCCATACAAATCATCAGCAGGATAGATAGGATCCTCTGGTTTCTCTATTGTTACCTGTCAAATATTAAAATGGAATAGATCATTTCAGAAATGCAACAGAATTCTGTGAACGTTGTTTTCTGGTTAAATTTCATTGGTCAAAATATCTTTTACAAGGACGCTGAGATTGCGCAATGTGTTTTTCGAGGACGGAAGTTGAATTTCTGATTCAGTCCATTAAGACTGTTCAAAAATGATATAAGAAGTCAAAATACTGGAAATGTTACATTTTCTTCATTTCTTTTTACTTTGTACACTGTTGTATATAAATTTATGATGCTTGATTAAGTTTCTAATTGCATTAAGAATTGAAAAGTCCCAGTGCTTATGTGTGACATAATTAAAGATAATTACACAGATTACATGTTGCTGGTCTCACTTTGCAGATAGTACAAAAAGTACTTCTAAACATGAAGTTGCACTAGGCTACATGTTAAAGTAGCTGATTGTAAAAATATTCTAACCACCCATTTTACAAAAAAACTTAGGAATTAGATGAACATTGTAAGCTCAAACTCTGATAGCTGAATCACCATGAATGGTTTGAAATCATGTCAAAATCCCAACAATTTTTCCCTAATATTCTACATAAATGAGCCTGGGTGGATTGAACACTTCTATCTTGAAGAGACAAACTAATTGTCCCAAGAATAATAAAATCATTTAATTTACCATCACAAATTCTAACTGTATATTTGTGCATGTGTCAAACTTTTCAATACCAGAAAATCAATACAAAAAAACCAATTTTATTATCATGATTCAAGCCATAACTGAAATATCTAAAGCAACTGACAAAAAAAAACTAACAGATAATCATACGATATTTCCTGACTGTACAACAAGAAAACAATAACATTCTACATCTTTTTTTTTCAGAACTGTAACTAGAAAAATAAATGGTTCAAACAAATCTCATGGGTTCAATTAATTTTTTACTAGAAAAGTTAGACTGTATTGGAGTGAATGAGAACTGGTAATCACTGAGGGTTCTAAATGATTACTTTTAAATTTTTAAATATACAACTTAATTTGTGGTACAGGAGGTATTCTAGTGAAAGAACTGTAAATGCAGAAATTATTGCAATGTATTTATTATTGTGAATAATGTGACAGGGTTGTAATCACAGTAATTAGTATTGTCATCTTGATTCCAAAAATTTTCTAGTTATGTTGTGTTACACCTTTTCAAAATCTGCAAAAATAAACCTCCAAGACTATCCCCTTCATTGGAATATTTGGTATAATAAATGCCCGCTTTTATATCTGAATTTACAGTAATGTGATGCATACACACTACTGAAAACAACATAACAACTTCTTCAGATGTTCAAATGTTACTGAACTTATACGCAGTTGCCTAACATCCAGCTTTTTTCTACTTTCAAAATAAATATCACAAATATAACAGAGGCAGATCCAGGTGGGCCACTTTTCCAAAACTCTGGATCCGCTTATGTATAAACACTTACTCCTGGATTTTTATGATAATTAATATTTTTGACTATTCTCCGTGCTATATGTAGAGCATGTTCATCATCTTGTGCATAATAATCTGTCACACCAGATTTACTGAAAAATAATCAACATTACTTAAATATCAACAGTTTTTCTTACTTTTAAATGATTAAATCTAATGTTGACTTCAAGTGTGTTATAGATTTGTATGTAACTATGCATTATTTTTATATTCAATTATTAACTTGCTGCTCATGAATCAATGTGTTATAATCTATTTCATTTTTTTTTTCATTCAAAATATAGTTTTACCAATGTTGAATAAATATGTTGAATTTTACTATGCTATATGTACACTTCAAGGAGTAATCTCTTATCAGTAACATTATAACTAAAACATATGAAAGTCAAAATCCTAACATTGCAAATAGAAGTACTCATATCCAAACAATCCGAAATAGGCAGTCAAATCCAGCAGGAAGAACATACCGAAGGATGCAGCCACTTCATGCAAAGTTCACCTAGTCTCCAAGTTTGTACTATTTTGCTGTTGGAGCCTATGTTTACTTTTTATGAAAGTTTGAATATTACAAAAATAACATGCTTAAGAGTCTTTTGGAAAACTCATAAGGAACATGTTATTAGGACACACAGTACCTGAAAACTAAATTGGGAACTAAACGTGAACCTGAGTCAATAGAACATGAAATGTAAGTTGAAGTGACCTTATTTAGGTGGATGCTGACACACATCCAAAGACGCATTCAACATTCAAGCTACATGATGGTAGGACACCTGGTACCACAGAATTAATTTCAGACCTAAAAGTGAACTTGAGTCAATGGAGCATTAAATGTAGGTCAAAGTGACCTAATTGGGTGGGATGCTGACAGACTCCCAAAGATACTTTTCCACACAAAGTTACTTGTAGGTCATATAGTATCAGAAATCAAGTCAGTCCACAAACTGATTCAGTCATTCAACCATGAAATTAGGGTAATGTGACCTCAATTTTTGTGGTGCATGTATGTCCCACCCTGATACATCTGCAAACCAAGAATTGTTATTGTAGGTCTTTTAATTTCTTGAAAATTGATGTGGAACTGGACGCAGACATGGAGGCAGATGCGGATGTGAATGCCGATGGTAATAAAATAGTCCCCCTCTACTTCATAGAACGGAACTAAAAAATTTAACTAACAAGTGTGGACACAAAAATGTCTCGCCTGTATATGTGGATTTGACCCTATAAACGTGTGGACACAATAATTTTCTAATCAAGATATATAAGCAAGTAATACCTCCAAGACATTTCAATAAAACAAATCAATAGTAGGAAATTTTTGAAAACATGATAAAGAAGGTGAGTTATTGTCGATCCGTTATGAAATTTTACTCAAGTCAATGAACCATGAAAATGAGGTCAAGGACAAAAGACATGTGGCAAACTGACATGTA
>JAULBM010024373.1:0-11257 GCA_032357055.1 Geukensia granosissima
CAGTCGGTTGAATGGTGTAGGAGGAGTTGAGGACACAATCTTGAGTGTCACATGTGCGAAAAAATTCTAAGTTCAAAGAGGCATAACTCTGTCAAAAAAAGATATACGAATAAATGGGTTAGGTGGTTAGGTTTAAACATTAAGGTGAACATGTATACAAAATTTCAAGTCGATCCGTTAAAGGATGTAGAAGTTTATCAGATAGACAGACAGACAGACAGAACATGACCGGACAGGACAGGACAGGACAGGACCAGACAGACAGACAGACAGACAGACAGACAAACAGGCTGAAACCTATATACCCACCCCTAAACTTCGTTTGCGGGGGGTATAAAAAGGATACTTCGGACCTTAAAATGATCCCCCACATCAAGCATTAATTAATTTAACCATGCAGTTCCAGAGAAGAAGATTTTTAATGTATCAGCCAATCAGAAATAAGAATCATCCATGGTAGCCATGTTTTTTGTCTGATCAGATTAAAAGGAGGAACCTTTATAAAGGACCTTTTTCAGATGCTCCACATCAAATATTAATCCATTTGGCCAAGAAGTTTCAGAGGAGAAGATCATCCATGGCAACCAACTTTATAATGGACCTTCAACAGATGCTCCAAACCAAATATTAATCAATTTGGTTAAAATAAACAATGCCAAGAAACAGATCGGGGAATAATAAAAGGTCTTGGCACTATGAATCCACTTTGAAGTAAAAATATGGAAAAAAAAGATACAGTAATTAAAGGCTCTCAGGAGCCTGTAACACTCACCTAACATTTACTCAACTTTAGTCCTTATAAGCAATATTGTTTGCCAGGAAGGAATGCAGAAAAAAAATTTTGGTAGAGGACTACCTAACTCCTACATAGTTTGGTTTCAAAAGGCTCAGAAATTTTAAACAAGAAGATTTTTACAGGAATTTCTCTAGGGGACACAGGCTAAACGCTTCCATCTTGGTTGGTCAGTGGACATACTGGACACCAGATTCAAAAAGAGGACACCGGGGACAATTGCACCAAAGTGTGGTCCCATATGGATAAGCAGAACTTTTAAGACAAGAAGATATTTCAGAGAATGTCTATTGGATTGCATTTTAAAATAAATTCAGCTGTAGTGGCCACCTTGGTTGGTTGGTGGGAATGCTGGATACAATTTTAGTATTGGATTATTTTAAAGACCATTGCTCAGAATTTTGGTTACAACTGGCACATAGAAGATAAAGATAAGATTTCAAAGTGAATTATTGATAAGGACCCATGTTAAACAAAGTTTGTGGCAGCAATGTTGGTTGGTCCAAGTGATATTAGAAGAATTGGCTATGCAGTTTCAGAGAATAGAATATTTCAATTTTCTAGTATCCCATGTTATACTGAGTTTGGCTGTGGCTGCCATCACGGTTGGGTCGTGAGCATGTCAAATAAAATGTTGGTAGGGGACCAGCCAAGTACCATTCCATCAAGGTTTGGACTGCATTGCCTCTGCAGTTTTAGAGGAGAAGATTTTTCCAAATACTAACCCCTCTCTTTTTTTCCAATCTTTAGTAAAGGCAGGCATATTGAATGGCCAATCATAGCCCTGGAAAAATTCAAAGTACACTTCCCAAAGACAATTTCAGCAAAGTTTGGTTCAAATTGGCCGAATAATGGAAATAGCTCACATGACACCTTGGGAGCTCAAGAGGCAAAGAGTGCAGACCTTCCACAATTGAAGCATTCAAACCCATATTTCATATTTAGGATAATGATATGGAAAAATACATAGTAATTATATGTACAATTTGAGATAAATTTGAATAGATTACAGATTTCACTTACATTCTGGTGTCTTTCAAACTGATCATTCTTTTCATAACAGCAAAATTCCTTGTCTTTTTTGCTTTTCCCTGAAAGAAAAACAACATTACCTCTGATAATCTAACATCTACTGAATACAAGAACAAAAGTATGAACTACAGAAAATCTAAATAACTTTTGGACAATTCATTTTAGAAAAATTCTTGATATTTAAATTTTAATACTAATAACTGCATATTCTCCAGTTCAGCATTGAGTGTTAAGGCTGCATGTTATGAATATTTTACCCTGAAAAATGTAAACTTTCAAGCATTTATTTCAACTCAGAAAATGTTACAAAGTGAATGAGCCTGATTGTGGCCATGCAGTAAAAAAAAAGAAAAGATATTAGTAGATTAAATCTTTCTCAAAGTTTACCTTATTTTACTTTTTTTTCATTCAATTTGAGAAAAAAAATTGACTTTTTATTACATGTGCACAGCTTTATTCCCCAACCCTACTATAATATGAAACTGAAAAGAAATGGGTAAGACTGAGAGACTGCACTCCAACCATGAGAAAAACAGAGGGAATTTTTGAAATCTAGAGGTCTCCACAAGGCCTTCAACCCAGGTGGAACACCACTTCTTGTGAACAACTCTAAATTTCCCCAAATAAAAAAAAAATACGCAAAATAATTCTCTTGCTTGTATTATCAGAAATGTACATGTTACAAAACATTAAAAACAAAGACAAACCTATGACCTCAATTCCTGACATCGGACAGACACATGAGGCATGTGGTGGGGTTAAACTAGTTTAGTGGGTATTACAAATAAAATTCAGAATGACTTGTTTCCTGATCCTTTTCGTGTATCATGTACTCATTAAAGATGTATATATTTTTGCAAATTTCAATTGAAATGGTCATGCATTTTCATTATATTTTACCCTTGTATTTTTTCACTTGAGTACTATGTTGACTTATGTGTAGTATTCAACAAATTCTTTGTAAACATGTTTTCCAATGTATCTCGCTGAAGGCAATTTAAAATGTTTGCAGTGAGTGCTTATTTCCATGTTCATTATACTTAGAATGGCTTGTGCATTATTTCTCATTTTTAACAACAACTTAAGGTAACTTGCATATTAATTGTGAAATAAATTATAATGAAAAAATGTGCAGATTGCAATTCAAAAGAGGATATGATATCTACTTCCTTTGTTTCACTAATGCACGTTCCTTTAATACAGTGATTTTAGAAATTGAGCACTTGTGACTTTTAACATGTTTAAGTGTTGTCACCTAATTGAAAAAATCGGCTAACTCACTTAACATTAAGTAGTTTATGAATGGTCATTTTGTGAAAAAAGGGAGAAGATAACCCAAAGTATTTATGTTTCTGTTAGGTTTGTAAGTCCTATTTTATGTAATTTTATGGGAAGCAACAAAAGGATATGTCAAATTAAGTAAAGTAAAACCTGTTGGCCGATATTGCCCAAATACAATGATTCTAAGTACTAATCTAGTTGTCAGATAAGGAGGTAGTACAGTCAACTGGTAAAAGCAGTGACCATGACATCATGAAAGTATGTACTAATAAACATGTAAACAGAATGCAAAAAAAAAACATAATAGCAATCCTTTGGTTTTTACTATATCATAATTCCAAATTTCTTCATATCTTGATATTTCTTTTTTTAAAATATCTTCCAAAAGATATTTCATCAATAAATTAGAATAAAATGGTTCTTTTGGTTTCATGTAAAAATTTTCTTTAAGTTTTATTTTTAATTAATAATGATTAAACAACCACATTGATGACAATATTTACATGAAAAAAATCCTCTCTCTACATCAACTTATTAAATATTGAATTGTGTTTCATGTTTCAAAATTTAGGCTTTTTAATCATTTGTCTCCTTACCGAACTGATGAAGTACTAAAACAGACTGCAGTCTGCAGGTTTAAATCCAATATTTGCATACTGTTATAAAACTTTTAAATTGTTGTTTCTGTTTTCCTGATATAGGTAAAAGTAAGGCTTTATTTAAAAATAGTTGACTATCTGAGATAAAAGGCTAAATTTGATGTACATTACCAGAAATGGAGTAAAATTTATGTGCTTGTACTAATAAGACATGTATTACTCTGATTCACAGATGAGAAATATAAAGAAATAGCATGAAATGTCCCAACACTGCAGAAGGAAACCTTCCACCAATAAATAGTCAGAACAAGGAAGAGATACAATACTTCACCAAAGTTACATGAGTGGATCCAGGGGGCCCAGCTCCCCTTTTGCAAAAATGATTTTTAGCACCTGTTTTGCAGGCAGGTGAGTATGTATCGGCAGGTCCCCCTTTCCAAAAGTCAGATCTACTTATGTACTTGTGTGTGGGACCCCCTCTTTTCCAAAAGTCTAGATCTCTCTCTGTAACTTATATTATAATGGTCACATAACAGTGCATCAATATCTGAACATTAGGTGAAATCTTTATTCATTTATGAAAACACCTAATGGTAAGTAAGTCAAATATAAGATCGTGATAAGAAGATTTCACAAATAACTAGGACTAACAACAAACAATTAATGAGAAATTGGCAAGAACTTTTGCGATTTGATAATAAGGAAATAAGTTATCATGGACCACTTATATGTCCACATCCTCATTGGTGACATCAAAAGGATTTGTAACGGAAAAACATGCACTTAAAAGCTACTTGTCCCATTTCTCGTTGAAAGATTAAAAACATGATCTTTGAAATTTGCAGTGGTCATCACGACTTGATATAAAATATCTGTGTCATAAATGAGTACAAACATGTTTCCTTTGTTGTAAATATAATTCTGCTCTTTGACCTTACTTATAAATAGTGATGTTATAATTTTTTATCTTTTTTTACCATACTTAGTGTTTTTACCGTTATTTATTAATTTTTATCTTTTTATCCTTGATTTATATTTCATATATGTTTAATTGCTTAAATAAAAAAGGGTTTTAAAAAATTAAGCTGATTTGTAATATATTAGCCATTGTCATGAAATTTCTGTATGTTTTGTAGTAAGTTTGAAATATGTTTTTTAATATCTTTCTCATAATCAATTTTCAAAGATACTGAGATTATTCCTTGTGCATATAATTACATGAAAGAAAGGTGGTAGATAAAAGTGGTGCAACCTAGAGGACAAACCCTCTTATTTACAATTCTGATAAAAGTACACTGTTTACAGACACAATTTTCAATGGCATAAAGATTTGAATACTTATAATTTATAACATTACATGTAGGTCTATTTCTATTAATACTTTCAAAAGCTATTTAATTGTCACCATTGAACATGTAGCGGAAGATAACTACATGTAGGCACATCACATGTTTTCCTATGGTCAGATCAAAATCCATTAATAATGGATGATGAACCTTGAATTGTTATTGAAAATCAATTATGAAGAATTACTGAACCCAAATGCTAGTTCTGAATCACTTACGTATTAAAGTTTGATAATTTAGGCCATAATAAAAAATTCTTAGATTTTCATCCCCGCCAGCCCCAATTTTTTCGCCCGCCCCGATTTTTTTTATTTTCAAAAATTTTGGCCAAAAAAAAATTGACCGGAAATATCCCTGTGTTGTCCGAGTCCGATCCAGAATTAATGTTACATACAACTTTTCCGGTCACTGAAAAACGAGGACGACAGAAATGGTTTTCGCTGTCCTTTGTGCTAAAATTGGCACCAAAGTAATAAAAAACTGGTACGGGTGTAATATCCGAGACACCTATTCCTTTATAGAATTGTATAATAACTTCTGTGCTGGTCAGGTTGACCACGTAGCACCGCTCGACGACAATAACAACGTTATAGCTCGAGTGACAGTTGCACTTGGGAAAACAAAAGATTTCAGAAAAAATAAAAAATAAACCCCCCCCCCCAATTTTTTTGAAAAGTTGGATGAAAATCTATGGCCTTACCATTTTTTTTTGTTTTTTTTTTAAATTTTTCATTTATTCCTCTCAATGAGAGCTTTCGGCAATATTTAATGGATTTTCTCTATCTCTTACTGTATTTGAGCTAAAAGGGGTCTTAATAGTGGGGGGAGGGGGAAGTCAATTTTTTTTAATATGGAAAAATTTAATTTTGAATCCGATGTTGATGGGTTCTTTTCCAAATGATTCCTCATGAAAAATGCAACAAAACTTACAAATAGCAATTTTTTGGTAGCTTTTTCCAATTTTTGTATAAAAGTGGTCAAAGGGTTAAAAAATGGAGATGAGAAATTTTTATTTTTCATCCTATTTTGATGGGTTTTTTTATATTATTCCTCTCAATGAGAGCTTTCCGTTTTCGAGCTAAAAGGGGTCAAAGTAGTGGGGGGAGGGGTGGGTAATTCAATTAGGTTTATTATAGAAAAATTTAATTTTTGATCCGATTTCGATGGTTTTTTTTCCAAATGATTCCTCATAAAACATGCAACATAAATTACTTCAAGCCTTTTTTGTAGCTTTTTCCAATTTTTTTATAAATGGGGTCAAGGGGTTAAAATATGTGATTTTGCAGGAGATAAGAAATTTTTTATTTTTCATCCGATTTAAATGGGTTTTTTTGCATTTGATTCCTCTCAATGAGAGCTAGCTGTCAGTAGAATGTCAACAGATTTTCTCTTTTACCATTTTCAAGTTATAAGGAGTCAAAATAGTGGGGGGAAGAGGAAATGTGAAAAAATTATATTTTTTAATACGATGTTTTTTTCCCCCGAATGATTTCTTATTAAAAATTAGCAAAGTGACACAGTATTGAGGATAAAATGAGTCAAAATGATCTTTTATCCAGTCATATCACTCTGTCCAGCTTTATACTGTGTCCAACTCATTACTGTGTCCAGCACATTATTGTGTCCAACAAAATACTGTGTCCACACTTACCCAAAGGGTCTTTTGTTTCCTTTCACATTTCAATGTGCTGCGGTCGTATCAGGCTGCGCTTGCGAAGCACCTATGTTTTAACAAGGAACACTATGAAAAAACCATCCAATTTGAATGTTAATTTAAAAATTACTGAAAAAAAATTATTAAAAATGCACATTTTGGCCCATCATAAAAAAAGGGGGGGGATGGAACCCCCAAATTAAATCCTACACCATATCTCATTCTAGGAATCAATGTTTCAAAATATCAAAAGAATTGGTTCATCCTATCAATAGATAAGTTGCAGAAACCTTTGAACATTTGTGTCCACAGACAGAAGACATCGCCATAACATAATCTTCTCTAGCTGAAATCACTTGGTCAAATGGAACAATATTTTACAGGAAGCATATATACAAGTGTTTTATAATGTTCGCCCATTTTGTTTTATCTGACTAAAACATGGCTGCCATGGATGATTCTTGTTTCTGATTGGCTGCTTGGCCTTATATGGAAACATCTTTGCAAGTACTCTCATTTTCTCCTGATTGAAAAACATAGTTCTGAATGGCTAAAATATCAAACATTTTCTCCTCTAAAACGGCTAAGCCAATGGAACAATATTTAAAAGGAAGTATTTATGCAAGGTCATTTATAAAGTTAAACAACAATCATGGCCATTATTGAACAGTGAAGGTTTGTTCCTGATTTGCTCAAAGTCAGGTGTTATTTTTCTATTTTAAGTAATGGCAACCATGTTGGTTGGTTTATCACAACCTCAGATAAAAGTTTCTCGGAGCCTCTAGTTTCTATTTTTAATTAATTAAACCATGTTGGTTCCTTGTGCGCAACTTGAAAGGGGACCATCCAAGGACCATTGAACCAGAGTTTGGTTCAAATTGGCCCAGTGTTATCAGAGGATAAGACTAAAATTTGAATTGTTGACGGATGACGGATGCCAAGTGATAAAAAAGCTCACAAGGCCTTTTAGGCCAGATGAGTGTAAAAATTTGTTATTTTGTTTCCTCACATCTTCTTACAAATTAACATACAGAGATCAGTATTTGTCTAACCTAAAAACCTTACCAAACATTTAAATTTTTTCATCATTTTTTATTTGAATATTGAGAATTAAACATTATCCAAGTGCACACACTATACTTTTAATTAGCATAGCCACATCTGGCAACTTCCCAGTTAAATCTTTTAAAAAGATAGTTAACCTTTAGGATAAATATAATTCACAAACCAATTGTCTTCTGCTATTTATGTACACAATCTGGAGTAATCTACAATATTTCCCAATAATGTAATTCCCTATATGACCACCAGTTTATAATTTTTAACAATTCCTGAATGCCTATGAGGTTATTTCATCTATGAATAAAAATAAGGGTTATTTTGTTTAAAGTCTGCTCCTAGCGATGTGACACAATTTTGTTGTTTACCTAAACTAACAAAGGCACAGTGTGTTTTTTTTTAGAGATAAATAAGTATCCCTTCCTTCTCATGAAAATATGGATAGAATAGCTGTTATCCTTTGCTAAAAAGGTCAGAATATTCCCTAATATTAATGTAATAAGGTCCACTCTTGCTGTCTTCAATTCATCTGAGTCAAATTTTCAGACAAGTCTAATTTTTTCTTGTGGTCCAAAAACTTTTCCCATATAATGTATGACTTTTTACTCCTGTTTGGATGAGTTATTTCAAGTAGATTTATTTCCTATCTTGAAATGTCTATTTCATAGTCCCAAATGAACAAAACAATAAGGATTCTGTTATTATTACCTTTCAAAACAAAGCTTTATGAAGTAAATAGCTTAGAGGTGATCAATCTTAATTGCTTCACCTTTTATAATGTATTTATTATTGTCACAAGAAATAGGACATATATACACAAAAACAACATATTTACATTATATTAATCAAGAACTGTTGATCATTAATCTTAAAACATAAATTGCTTCCTGAACACAAAACTTTCTTTAGGTTTGATGGAGTTACTAATTATCTCTCCTGTTCTTTCTCTGAAAAAGTCAACTCCTGCTTAGTCATACTTCCCCTATCATAAATTTTTCTTTTGTAGTCTGTAGAGCTCTGGATAACAAAAGTCAACTGTGTTTTGACACTTGCAAAAAAAGTGTGATAAACATCAGAAAAAAAATAAAGGTTAAGGTTAAGGTGAAACACTATTGAATATCATGTGGAAAGGACTATACTGGTTGGGGCTGCAGAAATTGCTTGCAAAAAACTAAAAGTGATTGTTCATGCATAATTGATGGTAGGGTCATCAATTGGGTGTGGAAATAGGATGTACTGATATAGACGCAACTCTATAACAAATATCAAAGGGTAGTGATTTCTGGTTTGGGCTATATAAACTGCTTGCAAATTTGAAGGGGCGGTGCCATCAATTGGGTGTGGAATCAAGTATAAATGCAACTCAATACTTAATATCAAGTGGTTAGGACTAATGGTTGGGACTGAAGAAATTGCTTGCAAAAATTTAGAGTGATCACTCATACAAAACTGAGGGGGCAGGGCAATCAGTTGGGTGTAGAGTCAGGATGTACTGAAAGAGAAGCAACTCCATATAAAATATCAAATGGCAACATTTACTGGGCAGTAGAATGCTTGTGAAAAATTTATAGAGTGGATGCATTAACTGAGGTGGTGGGGCCATCAATTTGGTATGGAATTGGAATGTACTGATATAGATGCAAACCCATACCAAATATCAAGTGGCTAGGACTGCTGGTTAGGGCTGTAGAAACTGCTTTGGAAAAACTTAGTGATCGTTCATGCCTGAGGATTTGTAGCAATTCAACCAAATTTTGATATGCGCTGTATCTTTATTTTTGCAACTGTATAATAAATTATATGTATCTACAACTAGCATAAGGATCACTATTTCCCATAATTTATAATTGCTGGTCTGCTGCTGCTGGAAATGGTATGTCAATATTTGCCTCTGTGACTTTTCGTCGCAGGCAAGATAAAAACTGCACGAGTAGTCCCAACATACATACAGCAGAATAGAAATCAATAAAAGGCATGATAAACATAAACCAGAGGCTCCCAGGATAAACATCAAAAATGTTTCCATCATGTCTTCATCATGTTTTTATTTTTTCAATGTCATAGACTATACAGCTTAATATTATGTTGTTGTGTTGTCTAACTGCACCATACAATTATGTACATTAGTCACTGGAACACCATGGCAACCTCTTAACCTCTTTTTCAATGAAGTCAGCACTCATTGCATGATTTGGAACCTTGATATGTTGTAGTTCTTCAGCTGGAACAATTTTATTTGGTCCCTCCGGTGTTTGATCTACTGAAGTATGACAGTTTTTTAACTTTTAAACTACATATAAGATAATCTTGAATGACCTAACAAGTTTATGAGAGGTTCAGCTGTAAAATTAAATGTACAAAAAATATAAATAATACATTCCAGTTTTTGATCCACTCCCATATTCTACCGATTTCAATTATATCTGAACACATGATCCTGTCTTTAACAACGTTACACATGAAGCATGTATAGGACTAGTGGGGTAGATTTTGATTGGCAGGTCCCAGACCATTGTTTCAACATTGACTGTTGCTGGACCTCTCCATGTTGCAGATTCATCTACACTGGTTGGTCTCTCTGACTCCGATATTGGATCACACGATGTAACAAATTCAAAATGTAGTCGCCATCTCAGACAAACTGAAAATATAAAGTAATGAAATTCAATTACCTAGTATGTAGATCAAGTTAAATATTACAAGTAGTGACTTAAGAAGATTTAAATAACCTGAAACTATCTGTTCAAATGTAGGTATTCTATTTTACTATTCACATCATGACCAAGTATAAAAATATAAATACAAAGTATCATCTACCCTAGTAGTCCATCATACACAATTGTTTATACTTTCATCTGATGAATATTAAAAAGTTTGATTCTTCTAAAAATCTTTTACAAACAAAAAGAAATGAGTCCATTGGACACTGATGCCCTGTTACCACAAACAGAAAGACAAAATATGACAGACCTGAAAAGGGGAGACAAAGTACAACTCACTTAAATAATGCTTCAGACCAAATATCAAATCAATTCAACATACACAAGCTGAGATCCTTGACTGAAATAGACGGACCTACGTATTAGGGTAAAACTTAGTGGCCCCTTCACCTAAAGGCAGTGGCATAAAAGACTGTTTTGAATAGCTACATGTAAGTAAAGTGTGATGTTTTTAATATATTTTCTGGGTTAAGAACTGAGTCATAAAGGCATCATAATTCTTTCAATGTCATTGTTCTGGTTGATCTTGTACAGACTATTGAATGAAATCTACATGTATGAAGTTGAATTTCTAAATCAGTCGATGAAATTAAATTTCTAAATCAACCAATTTGTTGTTTACTTCAAACAGACAAGAGTAAATTTGCTCAGCATCTTAAGGCAAATATTTCATCCATATTAAGAACAAAAGCATGTTTGTACTGGAACAACACACAAAGCACGACATTTAATGAGTTACTAGTAGCTCACACAAACTAGAGGCTCAGGAGGCT
>JAULBM010024384.1:0-11257 GCA_032357055.1 Geukensia granosissima
TTGTCTTAAACGTGTTACCAGGAATATCCTGTCACTGCCTGAACTGAGGTGATAAAAGGGGTTTATCTTTAATGAAAAATATCAACCGGGCTCACCTACCCCCTATTTAAAGTGTCCCCGACCCTTGTCAACCTAATCCCATGCCTGCCATGAGGTTATAGTATTCCCACTAAGATTATTCTTGAAATACAAATAAGTATGTTTGACACTTATTTTTGTGAATTAATACAAAAGTTATTCAGAAATATGCCAAATACTGAATGAATTAATTTGATTTGGGTCAAACATTTGATAATATGCAGGTGATTAAGAAGGGTAGGATATCTGTAACAGAAAATGTCCATATGAATTTGTTTTTATTACGAAGCATATTATAGTTTGATTAATTATGGGGAAAAAGTCACAACTACTAAAACAAATGATTGACTATGAAAAATAAAATGTTAATATATGTGATTCTTTGGAATCTCTCCATACATGTATCTTTAGATGACATTTTCTACCACCACTGCTGCTCATATTGGCCATGTACATGGTATACAATATATGCATTATGGATGCATCCATAATTTGTAGGTTTTTGTATGCGAGATAAAAGGTAGAGATCATGCCTGTCTTTGCCCACTCTCCAAATAGAAGCTTTATAATAACCTGCTTGGGATGAGGATTAAACAGTGTCCAACCCACACCAAAAAATAAGAGAAAATGGTTATGGTATAGTGTTGGATCAAGTCAAAACTAAAGATTCATGTACTTTTTTGTCTAAAAGTTGCATATTAAACTCAATCAAAGAATTTTTTCCTAAAAATTAAAATATGATAAAAAATATCTTTTCTTATAATGATTAAACTTTGTGTTTCACATGCGTCTTGTCCTCATTTCTTGACACTAAGTACATGGAGTAAAAGATTAATATTTTTTAAGGGTGCATAAATACTGGATGGGAACGCTTACCTCCAGGTGTATGCAGTGCTAGTTAGTAGGACATATATTTTTCTTTATACATCAAAGGAACATCTTGTTACTTTAAATTGTATAAGATTTAGAAAATTATCTGAATCATATAAATGGCTTAGCTGTTTAAAGCATAAAAGTGGTCAATATATTTTAACAATTTAAATTTGTTCGCCAAGCTTCCATTGCAACATTTTTTAACAACAAGTCTCATGAAGTCTGCAGTCTCTTTCACTAGATTCTAGCTCCATCTCTTTTTAAGTATAAAAACATGGACAATCATGCCATATCTCCTATTTTATATGAAATTTTATTTAATATTTTTCTATGTGCATTTCAAATTGGAATGGGAAATGATTTTTTGACATGGTTTAGAATTACTTAATACTGGTAACTTATAACTTTTTATCAAAATTTGAAGATTTTTCTTCCTTGATGGCATTTTATTCTTTATAAAGTTAATGTTAAATGAGTAAATATGATATTTGTAATATTATAACTCATTTTACCTTTATTGCATTATGAAATTTATTAGGGGAGATTTTAATCTGTAAACTTTTTAGGTGACAACTGCAGTTTTATACCATAGTACTGACAGTATCAATTTCAAATTGGTGTTGGTTTTGGTAGCCCAGTGTATATAAGTAAAATCTGAATCTTTACCAAAATTGTGAAAAAAACTCGCAATTATTCCTAATAAAATGGTGTAAATTTCATGTTATCTGATCACAGACTCTGTCGTAGGTGGAGATAAGCTACAGGTCTGGGGTAAAATCTAGAAAAGATTGGGTGCTGAGTCATAAGCATGCTTTTATCTGGTCATACATTTTATGAAATAATATTTATATTTCTTGGTTGATACTAGAAACTATCAACCTTTTCATAAATCGATTTACTCTTTATTTCTGTCTGGGATGATATATCAAGATAAAAGTAGAACAGTTAAACACTTATTCAAATAATGAAAGTTGTTGACAAATAAAAACATCCTAAAAATAGAAAGTGCAAGATTCGAAGTACAAACTGCAAAAAAACCATTTCACCAAACAATGATGACAAAAGCAGCATCAAAACTTCACTTTCTTCTTTCTGTCAACACAGTCATGGTACAAGTTCTAACCTGAATTCAGTTTTAGGCTCTCACACAGCTTAAGTTTGTATTCTGACCAGCTTTATTATGAAATTAGAAAAATGATAATTTTATATGGTTGTGTAAAATAATTTGTCTAGAAGTAATTTATTTTAATAACATTGAATTAAGAATATACATAGCTTTCACAACAAGTGGGAACTGTACATCACAGGTTATCAACTTGACATGCTCAAGTGATATAGGTAATTTCAAACTAAATAATAAACAAGCATCTGTCCAGTTTATTATTATTTTGAAATTAAATAACAAAAGTTGATAAGCAGTATACAGCTCCTACGGGTTCTGGAACATTTTTCTCTTATGATCAATTTTCATTTGTATGGCCTATTTTTGTTTTGAATTGTACGGGTGGCGTAAACAAGGATCTTTACCAGACCTGCTAATGGAAATGTCCCCCAAAATTATTTAATCATACCGGTACATGTAGGATAGGCCAAGTGGATTTTTGCAATTTTTCTTTAACAAGTAAAAAACATTTACTTTCAGAAGTAGTTAATTAATATGAAATTTTGATTTGTACAGGTATATTTCAAAAAATTTATTTACCCTCTGAAGAAAAAATTCTTTATTTTTACCAGCAGACCCCTGACTGTGAGTTTTTATTTTTAGAAAAAACCTGTACTATTCTACTGTAATACAATGTAATATGCTAGGTTGTCAAACAAAAATAATAAATAAAAAATGAACCCCAAATATATAATAATTTTCATTTTGAGCTCACCCGACCAAAGGCCATGTGAGCTATTAACATCGTCATTAACATTTTGAAAAAATCTTCTCCTGTGAAACTTCTGAATGGATTTGGATTCAATTTTGTATGCTTGTTCCTAGGGGTATTCTTTACAAAGATTTTGCTTTGATTTTTGATCTGTTGAAAAACATGGCTGAGGTCACTAAAAATAGATCATAGGGGTCAAGAAGATTTTCATATATATCTCTAAAACTGTTAACTTTAGCTAAATTCTGAAACGGGTAAAAGTGTTCAGCATGATGAAATCTATCTTTGGTGAAAAATTTGTAGAAATCCCTTATGTCTTGTTGGAGTTAATGCCCTTTTTAGAGGTTTTTTAGCTAATTTTAAAGTTTAGTTTAAAAAAAAACTTCTCCTCTGACATATGTCTGAAACTAATGAATAGATTTAGATGAAACTTTGTATGATTGTTCCTTAAAGTATTCTGGACAAAAGTTTAGTCATTCCTTTCTGGCAAGGATCAGTGAGGAGACTGTCAGGTGAGTGATACAGGCTCCTAGGAGCCTCTAGTTATGTTTATAAATTTATAATTTTTTTTTAATATGAACTTTTTTCAGAGAAAATGGTATTAGTATGGATAAAATTCACAAGAGTGCTTTAAACAAGTGCAGATCCAAAATTGTCAATGACCTATCCTTGGAGAATGAATTCTGGGATAAAGTCACAGAACAGGAGATTTTTACACCATTGATGTTAGAATATATACAGGTACTGTTTGTTAGTTTGGAGTTTAACACCACTTTCAACAATATTTCAGTTATATCATGGCAGACAGTTTTGTTGGGGAAGGAAGCCAGAGAGAACCACTGACATTGAGCAGGCAACTGACAACCTTATAACATGTGATGTGAGTTGAACAGGTACTGTCCAGACCATTCTGCAGTAAGAAAGCTATAAAGTGACGTGATGTTATGTATCTGAAGAGAAATAGTGAGTTTCTGAATATTTGATACACGTACAGTTCTGTTCTCATCTTAACTTGACAACTTACAAAATCACCTGTTGACTGTTCTTGTTGTCATTTTGCATAATATATTCAACATCCCAGAAATTAACTCTATGTGTATGTTAATGACCTCATCCAAAAAAGGATGGATTTTAATTTCTAGGTAACACTCTCATTACATGCAACAATAATTTATTTAATTTTATATTTGCTTTTCATTTCCTACCACTGTTTTATTAAATAATTACTTTTACCCTCATTATATTCAATATTTTTTTCATATTATTGATATCTTTAGAAGACATATGCCAGTAATTCTATAGAATCACATAACAACAGCTTCCTATGTTGTCATCCTATTCAAAACTTAACACTAACATAACCCAGACACATTCAAATTAAGGTGAATTAGCATGTCTGCCAATAGTTCCACCTTTCCAGTTAGACCATAATACCCAAGTACATGTATTTATAAAAGCAACAAATAGATAGACCTTATCAAAATTCCTATTTATTCAAACCAAAAAATGTTATTTCAAACTTGGGAACTTTTAAAAGAAATGCAAATGGGAACCATTTTTTTACATGGGAAGGAATCAACTATTCTTCTGATTACTTTGTCCCTCCTCAATGTTTTATTTAAAAGAAAGGAATACACATCTTTTTTCCAGATTGTGTACTGCACAATATGAGTTTTAAACTTTCATTAAAAATGCTCAATTTTAGATACACATATTTATTCCATTCAAGCTTCAGTTTGCCACTTGCCTACAGAAGCAACATATGTTTTAATTACATCCAGATATTGGAAACAAATGTATTTGTAGGAAATACCAACATGTCAAGTTGGTCCTGACAACAAAACCATAATCCCAGAGTGAAAAGTTCAGATGGGCAAATACAATTTTGGGCAACAAATAAATGTGTATTTTTTTAGTCATTTTTGTCTGTAAATTTTAACAGAGGAAAAAATATCTAGCTCAGGGTTGAACAAAATAGTGGGGTTCCCAATACAAGACAAATTGTTGCATTTTTTTCTCTCCAATGTTTTGTAAAACTTCTGGGTCAATTTCCCTGATATGAATCACAGAAACTTACAGAAATGAAATAGTAATGTTATTTAACTAGTAGTCCATTTAAGAATCATGCAGTTACCTAGAGAAGTGCTACACCCTTAAATAGGTTAAAAAATGTTTAATTTCAATTTTTATCATTCTTGGGTACAAACTCTATAATGTTGAATAATTGCATAAATGTCTGATTACAGGAGGAATTTCCCAAAACTTTTACAGAGCCTTAAGGTTTTACTTTACGATTATGAGTTATTTCCCCTGGTAGTATATTTACATGGCAATCTATAAATACTATATTATCTTTAGTGAGGTTAAAAAATACAAAGTTGTCTTGACTTGATATTCTAACCAAAATGTCAAAATTTAATATTTTTAGGCTTTTATGATGTCTTGTCCAGTTGTACCACCTTTTGCATCATGTCTCATGTAGCCTGAACTTTTATAATGCCTCCAGGGGTTGAGATACAAAGGTAGCCATAGGGTACATAAATCCTTTGTCACACAACTCCTCTGACCTTAAATGGAGTACCAAACTGAAACTTGGCTCAGATATTGTACTTTAGATGTAGACTGTGCCAAGGTTTCAGAATTTTGATAATGCCTCTAGGGGTTGGGATACACAGTAGCCAAAGGTTAAATTATTACATTATTAGCTAACCTGGCTTAAAAGGCCATTTTAGTGTTTCTCATCACTTGGTGTCCTTCGTCCATCTGTCTGTCCGTCGTCAGTCCACAATTAAATCCAAAAATATCTTCTCCTCTGAAACCCCTCAGCCAATTTTGATTAAACTCTGATGGGATAGTCTTTGGGTGGTCCTCTTTCAAAATTGTGTCCGATGTCCCCAACCTTAAAACAAAATGGCCACCAGGCTAAAATTAGGAAAAAAGGGGAATAAAATTCTAAGCCAAACTTGGCTGGAATGGTCCTTTACTAAAATTTTGTCCAATGACCCAAAGGTCCAAACAAAATGACCACCAGGCTAAAAATAGAAAAAAAGGGGGGATGAATTTCAAAAATCTTCTCCTCTGAAACTGCTGTGCTAGTCTTCAATAAACTTTGTTGAAATGATCCATAGGTGGTCTCCTTCCAAAATTGTGTCTGGCATTTCCAACCTCCAACCAAGATGGCCACCCAAGCTGAACAAAGTGTTACATAGAACCCTATGGGAAATTTGCAAAAAAAATTTTTTATCTTGATCTGCTTGTACAATAAGAACCTTATTTAGGTGGAATGGTCCTTAGGTTGGTCCTCTTCATAATCATGTCGGATAACCCCATCCGCCAACAAAGATGGCCTCCACAGCCAAACATAGTTTTACATAGGACCCTATGGGAAATTCATAAAATAATTTACAAATCTGGGAACTGCTTGATCTGTTGGAACCAAACTTTGGTTGAATGATTCATAGTTGGGACTCTTTCAGAATTTTGTCTGATTACCTCACCTGCCAACCAAGATGGCCGCCCCACCCAAACTTAGTTTTACATAGGACCCTATGGGACATTTGCAAAAAAATTTTGATATCTTGAACTGCTTGCTCTGTTAAAACCTTTCTTAGGTGGAATGATTCTTACTTTTTAGGTTGGTCCCCTTCATAATAATGTCAGATTACCCCACCTACCAACCAAGATGGCCACCCTAACCAAACTTAGTTAAAATAGGACATATGGAAATTTATGAAAAAAATCTTCTTGTCTTGATCTACTTTATTTATTGGCACTTTAATTTGTTGAAATGGTCCCAAGAAGAATCTTACAGAATTTTGTCCGTTGACCACATCTGCCAACCAAGACACTGTCTTGTCCCAATTGAATATGACGTAGGACCCTATGGGAAATTCATAAAAAATATTTTCTTATCTAAAACTTAACTCCATTGGAACTAATCTTTGGTGAAATGGTCCCTAGATGGAATACTTTCAGAATTGTATCTGGCATCCACTAACCAATATTGCTGCCTCAGCCGAACTTGCCTCTGCTATTCAAACCATAGTTAATTCAAATGGTTTTATTGTAAACATTATTATGGCAACTGTATGACAGGTGATCAATGACAGGCTCCTGGGAGCCTCTGGTTGTAAATATATCAATACCAGATCCCCACCAATAAACCATATATAATAATCTTAATTGTTATCTTAAGCAGGGTTTTATGGTCAACCCCTCATATTTATTTCATTATATTCACATTCACATTATACTATTAAACACCAGAGTAGCTCGGGAATATGTAGTGTGGTGCTTCAACTAGTTATAATTTGGTCTTTTCCTATCTCGGATTTGTAAGAGTTGTCTTCCATATGGGTGATATTGATGTAGCTAAAATGGTGAAATTTAGGTTTTTATTTTTTTTAATTTTATTTCAGCAATAAATTTAATGCAAAAATCAATCTTTTTATTTATTTTACCAATGTGCATCAGACTAATTTTTTCTCCTGGTAAAAATAATGGATTTTGCAAAAAATGGCAATATTAAAGGTTTTCTCACATTACAGGTATATTGAGACACCGTCCCACATGGGAGATAACTCTTTAAAAAAATATACAAATTACAGGTTGTGTAAATCAGGAATATGTTTTAAAGGATTTTAATTCACAAGGCATTATTAATGTTGAAATATTGAAGGCTTTATGAGAATGTAATTTTTCAAAAAATAGGTGAAATGTTATGGTAAATTCCTGTTCTAAAAGTTTCTTTTTTCATGGGATTTTATTGTGTTATTTCAGGCAAAGAACCCCAGACCAGACAAAGTCCGAAAATTATTAGACGATCTCTCACGGAGAGGACCTGATGCTTATGGTAAATTCCTGTACTGTTTAGATAATTCAGGACATAATCATTTAGCTGATTATATCCGAGGCAGAGAAGCTGAAATTCGTAATCTTAAAAATCCAGCTGTAATCCTTGAACCTAGGTTTCCACCTTCAGGTCAAGGTAATGGCACAGTTTATCATCCTACAGACCAAAGTGAACATGGACACAGACAACCTCTATCTCACAGTGCCTCAGCAGAGCCTCTTTCACAGCACAATTCTGTACCAAATATCTTCTCAAGTCAATCATCACCAAACCTAGCAGCATCAGGAACCATAGTAACATCACCAAGTGATGATTCCCATGGCAACAGTAGTCTGCCAGACCAGAGTAGCAGTGAGGACATAAGAATGGAAAATGAAGCAGATGTTATTCAAAGCCAGCAAGGTATATTTTCAAATTTTTATCTGCTTGATTTAAATGAATTTTTGCTTCAAATAGTTAAGGTGTAGAAAAGCTAAAAAATTATCTTAATTTTTTACATGGTGCTTCATGCATCAAAAAAAATATCAGCAATTTTCATAAATTTAAGTAGTCTTCTGTGATTTCATGAATTTCAAGACAGCTATAATTAATTTTGTTCTGTCTACAAATCAGGACCAAATATACATGTATTTCTAAAGAGTTAAGAATTATGAAATTTAACTGACTGCCATATATTTTTGGAGGCAAATTTCTGAAAAGAAATGGATTATGCCCCTTGCGACTCTCACTTGATGTCGCCGCTGCATTATAAGGTTTATTGCCATATTACCCTCTGTTACTCCATGATTGGATTCATAAAAATATTTAATTTGATTTGATATTAATATTTTTCAAGGTTTTTGTTTGGTGGTGTTGCTTGTTGTGGAAAATCCTCAAATTAGGAACAATTCTTAAACATGCCTCAATTTATAGATTTTCCCAGAAAATCTGACATCACAAAGCATATAGACCTGATAGTGCATTAAGGACACCAAACAGGAGTCATTGGAGGGTGTAATCCATTGCTCTCTATTTGATTGATTGATTGATTGACAACTTCCACGCAAGGGAAAAGTTCGCTTCTCTCTCAATTTACCCTTGCATCCAGCGCTTCATAAGTCTATGACGTGACGAAAAACATTAAATTGTGATGTCAAAGAATTTAAAATAACCCATGACGTTTATTTACTACAGAAGTCAAAAAATAAAAATATTTTGTTTGAAACTAAATAATTGAAAGTGACAATAAAGAATAGTATGAAGAAAATTAATAATTTCCTAAAATATTTGAAATAAACAAGTTGCTATTTTGTTGCGGATGACTACTAATTGCAAGATCTTGCTATTGCGAGCATGTCTGAATGCAGAGACGTACTCATGTATAAGTATTCATACATCGAAGCGTCTACGCGACGGTGATTGGTAGAGCCGTGATAATAGACATTCCTGGATTTGGCCTTTTATTTTGGTTTGTTTGGTTACGAGTTCTTCGTTTACAATATTTGGTGTTTGCGTTCGAAAGTTTTGATTGAAGTGCTAATGATGAGAGGTTCTTCTTTGAAAAGAGCATTGCGTATCAACATTCACATGATTTTTTCATCTTTGGTATTTTAAAAATAGCATATTGGGTAGATTAATACATTAATATTCCAAAAATCATTCATTTCAAAGAAAACAGGTAAGTATTGCACTTTTTATTACTAGAATGTTTTATTCAGCAGTAACTTGTCCCAACGAAATAATAAACACAATATGTAGCTATATGAGATACACCCGTGATGTAGAAATTTTGATTGGACATGCTACTACTCGTATCTTACAAGACGAAAAGCAATGTGATAAGCCAAACGACCCACAGATGACACCATGACAACGTTTCTTGAAAAGTTCAAGAAAATAATGAAAATTAAGTTATCCACCTAAAATCCAATAATAGTCGTTACATTAAATTTAAGCTTTAAAGGAGAATTCACTATGGTGATATTACTATGAGCCTGTGTAGGGTAAATATCAAGGAGTAGACAACAGTAAATATAGATGGTAAAAGAAAATTTCCCATGAAATAAAGTAAATGATCTCAAAATAGTTGCTTTATTGGATTATGCGATCATTTTAAAGTTCCGTTAGCAGAGAAAACTTATAAAATACATTCTTGGAACTCCATGTTTTTTAGTTAAATATTGATCTGTGATGTTACATAATATAAAATTACCAATGTTAAATTAATATGGAAATTTAGGTATGCTACATGTACATTTCAAGGAGTAACCTCTCATCAGTAGCATTATAACCGAAACATAGGAAGTCAAAGTTTAAAATACAGCAAAAGAAGTACTAAAATCCAAACAAATAGAAATGGGATGCCAAGCCGACAGCAGGACAACAACTAAGTGCCTTACTTTTCGAGGCCTTTCCGTATTTTCAGTGTTTTAGAATTATAGCACATGCAGCACCTCATGTGATAAAGTATATTTAACATTGTTTTTAGTAATGGTGTTATCAAGTTCCTTGTCAATCAAACATGACTCTCACGGATTATTGCACCTCTGCTGTACATATGTAAATAGAAACGAACTTAAATTTAGAAAAGTGGTTTCTTTTTTCTTGCCGTAAACGATTGTTTGGTTACTGCTCAACTTCCAGCGGGCAATTGTGTATTACATCCTTATACATCGGGAACAAACAATAAGTCAATATGTAAAATGTGAGCAGGTTATAGAGGGGCGTTTAGATAATCCTATAACACATTACTTCGCGTTCCCGGTTAATTTTAAACGTTTTTTATTTTATTGCTTTTTTTTTGTAGTTGTCGAAATGCAAAGTCATATTTCTTTAGTCGACTTCCCTTACACAGATTCCGACTTTTAGTGCTGGAAAACTCAGGCATTTGAATAATTTGTAAAAGACCAATTAAATTGTGTATGAAGTTAAATATTACAAAAATTGACTGGGAGAGAAATACTATGAGGAAAATGGTCTTGTATGTCTTCCGATTTAACGATTTCTGTCTGCCCCTTTGGTATCTTCGAATTCCTTTTATAACATGTAAGCTCGATTTTAACTTGAGTTTTCTTATATATTTTGCCCATGTATGCACTGGTGTTTAAGATTTTAATGAACACCAACAAATATTAAAGTCCTGGGAATTCGAAGATACCAAAGGGGCAGATAAAAATCGCTAAGTCGGAAGATAGACAAGGCCTTGTATTGGCCAACAATATGAAACGAAGTCAAGGATTTCGTTACAATAAGTTAGTTAGAACTTTCACAAAATTCTATCATAAACATAAATTATAATTTTAATTATATGTTTGGTTGCACCTGCAGTAAATTGATTAAACAAGGTTTATCGCATCCACACTTTATGGAAATGTGGTAAATAATAAAATTTAATTGATAGAAATTAAATTGATTCATTGGATTCCGGAACTTTGTCATATCTATTGATATACCAGTTCAGAAATTGTATGGTTAAAACATTCAACTGAATAAGGAAAGGACTGTTTGATTTGTGAAGTTTGTTCGATTTGATTGACATCACGAGATTTTCGTAAATGTTGTGCTTATTCATAGTATATAACTTTCATGATTTGCGGCACTG
>JAULBM010024395.1:0-11257 GCA_032357055.1 Geukensia granosissima
CGCGGTTTACAGTCTACAGTCTTTGTTACCTTGTTTTCTTCCTGAATATAACCGACATTTTAAACCTGGACGTTAAGCAGCAATCAATAAATCAATAAAAAATAACAGAAAGCCAGTGAAAAATACTTATGATAAAATTATTTTAATTTTTACATTATCTAGAAACTTGAAATGGGTCTTGATATCGAAAAATGTTTCTTTGTAATGAATAAAAGGCTTTAAATTGAGATACCTTTAGCTGTTTAACACTTAAAGAAAGTTATTTTTGACTGATACAACTTGTTTTTATTAATCAGTTAGTGACTTAATTGTCCTGAATCTTATAATGTGACAATAATTGAACTATAATTTTGCTACACTATAGATTATCAATTTGTACAATCCTTGCATTTTCGCATGTATTATTTTCACAAATACAATATAACTTGAATTGTTAGAAATAGGGTAAAGTAACCAGAGATATATAATTTCTTTTGTAAATGTTTTCCGAAAGTATGTAAATATTACAACAATATTAGGAAAATCATCAGAAATAGGTAGTTACTGAAAATGTAAAATAAAAGAAAGCCAAGTTAAAGCATGGTTCAAAACGCTAGTAAATATGCATTATCTGTTAACTTAAAATAGGTACCGATAGTCTAAGTTCACAATTATTTATATTCTAACAGGATGTTTTAAAAAGGAGCACCATTACCTGCAGGAGATTTGGAGGAAACCGTTGTAACTGGTACATTGGTAGATTCAATAAAAGGGTTTTTATCCAGGCCATCGATGTCATGCCTGTAATGGAACTGGACTTTATTAATTGTTACATACAATGAAACTCTATTATTTTATGAACATACAAAACAAAAAATATGTATTGTCTATCAAGCCCACAATGAGCTGAACAATCGATATTAATTACAATATACAATTAATTGGCAAATGATTTTTTCATTGGATATAAAATTTAAAATTAAGAGAAATAAAAAGAACAAATTGTAGATATACATGTTTGTTTAGTTTTAAACAATTACAATGCAAGCCCCATTATTTTAACACTAGAGGCAGAGCTCAAAGATAAAGCGATGATTTAAAAAAAAACAAAAGCAAAGAGTAAGTATGATTTATAATAAAGGCACTGTGCATCTACAGTTTTTATCTCAATATAATTTGTGGTATCATTTAAATATTCTTTTATCAAAAAGTGTTGTTAGTAAAACTCAAATGTATATGTCCATATTTTGCAAATGTTCAGTGAACTAAAAAAAAAATGGAAAACAGTTAAAATTCTTAACATCACAACAATAAGCAAGAAAGCAAGAAGAACATGTATGCAAAGCCGAATTCTAACAACATCTGGTAACGTACAGGCAAATAATATGCAGGAAAATATGATTCAAAAGAAGAGATGTCAGAATAATATTTTCATGATTTTATATATGTAATAAGACTACTGATAATAGAAAAAAATGCATAATATAATCTTTATGTGAAAACGTTACATTTAAAACAACAACTTTGCTCCATATATATATGGAAATGTTTATCTGAAACTCAGTAAAGTAGAAACTGGCCCATTTTTACGGCATAATATAAATAAATACAAGCAACATATGATAAGGTTCAGTATTAAAAGTGATACTTTTCATCAGTTTTATACTTTAACGCATACTAGATTATGCAACACTTCCATCAAAATAAGTGTAATATTCCCAAATTCTGTCTTAACGTCGTGGTGAATATTTGAAATCCCTCCAAAATGTTCTTGTAATGTAAAAAAAAAAATTTTCCAGACAAGGAGTACAAATGTAACAGCAAATTTTTCAAATTTTATAATTTTAAATTAGTTCATGCTTCAGGAAAATAATAAATTTTATTTAAGAAACTTACTTTGAATCCTTTATAAAATTTGATAAATGCTTGAGATAAATACTAAAATTACATATAAAATTTACTCCTAAATGAATAACTGTCAGTAAATTCGATTTTGCTCTAATCGTTCTAAAACTCCTAATTATATTATTTTAATTGTAACTATTAAATATATTACAATTTCTATAATTCAATTTTTCCTGCTATTTTTTTTTCAAAAAATTAAATACTTGCACTAAAGTATAAGATCTAACATAACGCAAACTTCGAGCTGAAAAGTAGCCTGTTTTGTGATCATAAATATCATTTCCAGCATTCGTTGAAAAAATAAACCTTATCGTATTTCAAAACGTAACAGTACGAAATAAAAAGTTTTCTCTGCATGATTATACCTAAATTAAGAAAAAATATATACTTAGTTTTGCTGTGCAAGCACGGACCACAACCAGTATAATTCTTCTCTGTCCCATTTGGGCAGTCCACACAAGCTACAAATATTATAAAGATATTACGCTCAATTGGTTTGTAAATGATTAAGTTTATATTTAAAAATTATATAAAATGTTCCTTAGGATTAAACAAAATAAATGATTTTTTCTACGGTGATGTCATTGTTATATGCCCAAGCGTCTTTAATCCTCATTACACCTTTAATCATACAACAATTCTTACAGGAAGCCTTTTGCAGCAAGGATATCATTACCATATTTATAAAAATAGGAGACGTGGCATGATTGTCCATGAAACAACCATCCATCAAATGACAGTCGAATATAAACTTCTACAGGTCCCATTACGGTTCTCAATAATGAACCAGAGTGTATACCATAACGTAAGCTGTAAAAGACCACGAAATACATGTAAAACTACAATGTATTCATAAAACAAGACAATCGGCGAATATTTTGAAAAAATGTTGAAGAAATAACAATAAATGACTAACTACAACCACCGGACTATGTACAGGTTCCTGGCTTGGTTCATGCAAATAAAGTATGTGACTGTTTTAAACCGGTTGGCTAGCGCTCAACCTTCCCCTTAACCTGAGACACTGGTGTGACAAAGCCTTCCATCTTCATTATCTCTTTAATCATACTACAATTCTTACAGGAAGTCATTTACAGCAAGATCATTGTTACCATATCCACTTGGTCACAAATATGGAATATTGATATTTTCTGAGCCCAAACTTTAACTATGGAGACTTGCATGCAAAAACAATGAGCCAGAATATTCGAATGTCAAAACTCTTAACGAAAATCTCATCATTTTATTTAAAGCTACAAAGGTGTCCGATTTAAGATTTTTGTCCGATTCCTAGTTTTATGAGTTCTGAAACTTACATTTTTTGAAAAATGCTAATTTTGTATTCATGATATTATCCTTTCAAATGTTTTAATTCATCGAATTTTTTTATTTAACTAGTTTCTAATATCATCCTGCAAGCATTATCTGGCTTTTCTCAATAAGGATTTTGCTTGACATAGTCTAGCCATACCTATTTTAAAGATCTAAAAAAAAATTATTTCATATATATGAGCAAGAGTATATATAAAAATTGAAAATGTGGCATGATGGCCCGCATAGAAACTGTGTCAATACTACCATTGGTACAAGGAGTTACTACGAAATTGTTGTTGCAATTGCCGAGTTTTTATTAGTCAATGAATGTCTCATCAATGATTGAACTTGTAGGAATTATCAATTCAAAATAATCCACAGAAACTAACAGTGCCAATCTTTTATACGACATTGATGTCAAAACTGCACATTTTGCATTGAAAGGCCCTTACGTTTAAAATCCAATTGCTACTCTTCATAAATGTATATTTGGCATTACACACAATCCGGTTTTATCTTTACATATTGGACTAAATCTTTATAGACGTTCATTCTTTGATCTCCTTTGGCAATAAGGAATGCATGGTGACTGTTATTTGGTAAAAACTCAGGTTGTTTACGTTAAAGTACAATCATATACTGGGAAGAACGTCTCTTTATCGTGCTTTTTTGTCGTTTTGTTATATTAATGTTCGAGTTCTGAGTAAATAAGTAAATTGTATGCTTTTTATGCATTTCGGTATGATTTTGTAAAGTACGTATTTCATGTTTTTCTTGTTTTATCTTCACCCATAACATAATTTAAAAGAGACATGATCCAACAAAACAAGTGCTACCCACCGCATGTTGCATGCGCATGTCACAAGTCATGATTTTTACCCATTTGATTTATCTTCTTCCAATTATTATTATAATAATTTTAATTTTATTGTTATATTTATTGACCACGTTCTTTTGTCTGTATTTTAATATTGAACAGGAAGATTTTAAGCTTGTCGGTAGAAAGTAAATTGCACACTTGTTAAACGTCTTGTGGAGACCTCTAGATTTTACTTTTGATCTATGCTTGGTAAGATAAGTGCGTTCTCCTTGACATTTACGCCCTATCTCTTATTGTTTTCTAAAAGAATATTGCTTTTTATTTCTGCTAAATTATGATATGTCTTTTATAAGGAATTTATAATACCCATAATAACATAACGACACATTTATGGTCTGGCCAAACTATAAAAAGAATTAAATACTAGTAGCCATGTAAATTCAGTAGACAAGTAGCAAAGATTGTGTCAAATATAAAATACGCTAAACGATATTACTTTTATTATTCTGTAGATAATTTGAATGGGAATGTAATTAATAAAAACCAGCATCTTCATTGGAACCAGAAATGTATTTACACTAATTTTTTTTAAACGCGTTGATATACAAAATCATTGCCCTTCAATGCTGAAAAATGATTACATGTTCTCATTTAATTAATAGTCTTAAAGCTAAATTTGCAGTCAACTCTTGGATATTATCTTTGTTTTTGTATTCTGATAGAACATGAAAAACAAAATCTATCGTTTATTTAATCGCTTGAACAGATCCTTGCTGCTTTATACAATCTGTAGAACAATAACGTCATGAATGATTAAGAGGAAATAAAAAAGATCTTGATAGTTTTCGCAGGAGCATACAGTTTAAAAGTTTGATAAATCAATACAACCACGATATTAAAACTTTGGAATCTGTGGACAAACTACATGGGCAGTCCTAGAAATATAGTCGCAGAAAATAAACGCACTGAAAGATCTCACACAGATTTATCAATCGAAACAACCGTAAACATCATCGCAATGCAATCTAATCATTGCTAAAACCAATTTCATGTTCATATTTTCAAAAATTTTGGAAGACATCATCTACTTTGGAAATTACGAAATATTACAGCTACAGAATTATATTATATCTGTAAAGAATGTGACATAATATTTAACTGTAATCCATTGTATAAAGAAACACTCATCATCTCTGTATTCTGCTCCCATCAAATATGTCCATAAATTGACAATCTTGAAAATCGCAAAGGACAATTTCTTTAAATACATTGTATTAACAAAAAAATCGTCGTTATCCGTCTAGTCAGTATATTTAGATATCCTTAAGTCACTAAACAAATTCCGTTTATTATGAGAACATCAAACTTCCTATCCTCTCGTACATGTATAAAAACCCATTATAGATGTATTTTATTATTCGAAATATAAATATGGTTGTATCACAAATTAAGATATAACATCGCAAAAGACAGAGAGATTATCATCATCCTTATAAAGGGCAGTAAATAACGACCTTCGCGAAAATTATTTGTACCGATGTCTTGATATATCGCAAAATCTCTAAACGTGTACAACCATGTACACTAGGCCTTAACAAGTATATGGATAAGATAATGGAAATAGGAAATAATCGTATGAAACGATTTATAATGATGAAATTATAACTACATTGCACACTGTTTTCACATTAAAACGCAAAATGAAAGAACTTTCAAATTTTGTATGTTTGCAGAAAAAGCAGAAATTAATATCTTCTCTGTCGAGGGATTTCGCAAAACTTTTCAACCTAAAAACTTGATAGCAACATATTGTTTATTAGCATCTAATTGTTACCATCCACGTTTTTGATATCTGTCTTGTAGACAATTATAGAACAACTCCATTTTCTGTACTATTCTAAAGTCTTAGATATTAGTTTTGGTTCATAGTTTTATGTTTATTTCATTTTTATATCTACACTTTATGTTAGTTCCGTATTGCTTATGTTCTCCAGGTTAACGTGTCTGTCGACTTTTCCCCCTTTTGTCTGGCGTTTCGGTTTTCCTTCGCGTCCTCTTAATCTTAAAATAAATACACCTGTTGGACATCATCCGACATAATTACAGCGATCGATTTCCTTCTTGATAATATTTATGTACGATTTGGCAACACGGTCTATCGGCAAATAGTTGACATAACCAAACAACAGTTGGCATGTGCCTGTCCGAAGTCAGAAATGTGGTCATATTTTAGTCTTTGCATTAAATGTGTAGTTACAGGTACATGTTTGATAACATTTAGTGGATGGTACTCTTACTTCAAGTATACACGTTTTTTATTTTTGGCGATTAAGTAGTATTCCCACTGAGTATTCCTTCCTTGTTTAACGCCCTCTGTTATTTTGACGTATACCCATATCTTTTCATTCTCATATGTAATTAATTAGTTACAGGTGTAAACATAACTAGACTAAATTCCCGGCCAAATATACCTTTTGAATAAAACAGTCCATAAACAGTAAAGTTTATAAATTGTAAGCTAATTTTCTATTGAAGTAATCAATCGACGATCTTGTTTGCTTAGTTAATAGGTATTATACACTCTTCCTATTTACACTTAACCATGTGTTTATTATTTCAATGCCCGTTCGATTTGCGCTTGTGGGAACTTAAAGTTTCTGACAGTATAGTGTCTATTTTAAACAAAGAAAAAAATAATATCGTATACCGTATTTTATTTGTGACAGAATCTTTACAGATTTTCCTTACAGGGGTTTTTAAGTTGAAATCTTGTATTAGAACAGCGTATAACCTTACAAGACAATAAAAAGAAACTTTTCGATAAAGAATAATACAACTTTTGTCAGAACTATAAACATCGTTTAATTGACCCCAGTATTGACTATCTCATCGGTACTTCACATAAACATTCATTGCATACCACCTGTAGGTGGAGATTACGACATTCTCAGCAAGTAAGGCATATTGAGCTTGCTTTAAGTAAATTTAAGTATTTACTTAGAGCTTTGTAACTTCTTTTGAATTTGATTTTAATAGTAGTATTATCAGGTAATTTTTAGATAAATTATATGCTTTTACATTTGTACAGCGTATCCTGTCTGTATTTTTTCACTTTTGACCACGCGGATCAGAGGTTGGTCGTTTTTTCTTTTGTATACAAGAATTTATATTCATTTTGACCTTCTGATTGAATGAAATACCAGTTTAAAAGGTAGATTGTAAAGAAGAACCAAACAATTTTGAATACAAGTAGATGTTTTCATTATGAGAGAAATAATTAATAGAATTCATTTAAGTGGTCATAACTTATAAAAATTGCTCTATATAATGTATAATCATGCAATTTTTTTTAAATATGATATGCAAGGTGTAAATTATTAAAGTCTTACTTCTTTCTCTGTAAGGGCCTGACAATAAGCTTTAAGTGCTTTGAATATAACCATATTAACTGAATATATATTTCTAATATTTCTAATATTAACTACTATAATTGCAATTATTATAGACGTTATTGAATTAAACTCTGGTTCTTTAAATAATTATTTTTCGATTTTGACAATGCTAATTGGGGTATATATAACCAGGTACAGTTGAATATATAAAAAATACATGCAGATTGCCGGAAAATATATTTATTTGTACGAGCTTTAGGAACGGATAATGCCGTTAGGCTTCGCCGAGCGTTTTGCCCGTTTCGCAACGAATACAAATGAATTTGATATTTTCCGGCATTGTACATGTATTGTTTTTATTCTACAATTCTTAAAAGCTAAATAAATGGACGATTTTAATTCTAAAATTATTTAATCGTTTCAACATTTCTATATGTTTTAAGAACGCGGATGTATTTGAAGACACTAGTCAGCTGGTTTCCGAATGTAATATTTCGGCTCTCTTATAATGAGTAAGGATAACATGAAACAGTATTATGCTTCTACAATGTATGCGAATACCACTTTGCTATATTCGTACACTCGTATTTGTATACTCTTACATGTTATCATAAATATGGAATATTTTTGTTTTCGACATTACATTAGAAATAGTTATGACTATACTTTGTAAAGCAAAATTCTTATAAGGAAATGACAGGTAATTCTTACAAAATGATTTTAGATGATAGATAAATAATAAAATTCGATGAGTTAAAGCGTTTGAAAGAATCCTATCCGAAATATACAATTAGTATTTTTTCACAAAAATTTGGATTTCAAAATCAGCTATCGGACAAAAATCTTAAATCGGACACTTTTGGAGCTTGAAGTAAAAAAATGAGATTTTCGATAAGATTTTTGCAATTCTGATTCAAAGTCTTTCATGGAAGTCTCCAAAGTTAAATTTTGTCTCAGAAAATGTCAATGTTTCATATTTATGACCAAATGTATATAATACAACGCTTAATTGCAGGATAAAATTTAAACAGTAGCATACCTCCTTCATCATTTAGTTGTTTCCCTCTTCCACATGCTTCTGTTTTAAATTCACAAAGACATGGATCACCAAAATAACATTTTAAGTTGTTACATTTACATCCCCGTAATGCCTCGCACAACGCTTTCTTAGGATATCTCCGATACGTAACATCTGTAAGAAAAGTGAATGATATTATAATAGATTCAAGGTATTTATAAAAATATATTGACATGCGGTAGAGATAGGCCTCGGATTGGTTAGCAAATTAACACTCGAGTGTATTTCCTAAACACGGAGCGTCTTTAACTTCTATCTCCGGACGGATTGTGAATTTATACATCCAGCAACCAGGGACGCCAGTTTAAGGAGACTACTGCCTCCAGGACGGATATACCTATTGCCTTATTCTTTCCCGGCAAATCTTTAGGAAGGGATATCGAAAATTCATTCATCTCGCTCGGACCATCGGATGCCCCTATTGCAGGTGTTAAACCTGCAGGTTGAGAATCCACACGGCCCCAAGGGTTAAATATGTTATATAAAATGTTGCGATTTTTTTTTACAAATTAAAACTTTTCTCACCTATAGCAAAACAATCTCCATGTGGTTCAAAACATGACGTCAAACTAGAATTTCCCGCCGATGATATGTACTCTGGCTGAACCATTCCGTCAGTACACGGGACACACAGATCATTTTCGTGCTCGTGTATACACGGTTGAATTTCAGACCCTAGAGATTACATTAAATGTAATTTTAAAGTACAAAAATAAAGAATCAATTTGAATTTATACAACCACTATTCTTAAATATGTTGGCTTTAGAAACAATATTTTTAAAAAGAATAAAAAAATGCAAAATATGTTATGGAAGGAACAAATTTAAAGCCTAATTTTTCTTCTTCATTTTGTCAAGGGGAAGGGGTGGATAATATTTTTGTTATTATTACCTTGCCAATACATTATCGACGCATTTGAAAGGTATGCTTGCTGCTTTCTTTCTACTAATACCAAATTTCAGGTCATTTAACTGGTGGCGCTGTGAGAGTTAGAAAAGATAAAGGGTAAACGTCAGAGAGACATTATTCAACCAAGAAAAAAAAACAACAGAAAATTTACAAATCTAGTGGCCTCCAAAAGGCTTTCAACAAGGCTGAATACCAATCCTTCGGCAAAGCTATAAATCATCACTTATTCTTATCTGAATATTATCAAAAATGTTCATGTACCAAAACATAACACAAAGCAAAGACAAACAACAATTCCTGACCTGGAAAAGGCACATTGTACATGTGGTGGGGTTAAACTAGATAAGTGGAATAGAAATCCTCCCCCAACGAGCGGTAAAAACAAAAGCAGTAACAGACGAACTATAAAAATCAAACAGAAATTCACCCAATCCGACTAGAGAGTAGCTGAATTACAAAAAATACTTAATAAATATAAAAGTTTAAATTCTCTAGTGTATGCTCATAGTCACTGAGAGCAAGCTCAGGGTGATATAACTAAAATAGGACATCAAGTCTCTCTCAAGACGAGTTGTCATGAAACACAGTTTTCCGGTCCGAGGATTGAATACTGTTGTCGATAAACTTCAGGAAAGGCAATATGTATGTAACGCCAAATTCATTAATATATGTGTTAAGAAGCGATAAATGTCTTAATATCCAAACCAGGAAAAATACGTGTTAATGTTTTGAATACTACGTCGAACCTGTATCCTGTGAGGTACCCAGATAGATCCAATGGATCATTTGAAACAATTTAAAGTTCGGTAAACCATAAACGAAGGTTGTGGTATCCCGTGTTGTATCTAAATTCTTCATTACATGTACAACCATGTATTTTATATAAAATCTTATTAACGATAGTAAAACTTTGTAAAGTCTTGAGAGGCTTGTTATATTTTTATCTGTGAAATATATTAAACCAGCGCGGGTGCATGTTTGGTGAACCTACTTTATGGACTCTTACAACGGTCGGCATGGTATAGAAGTTCAAGTATATTAAAAAAAAACGGAACACAGTAGGGTGTGTGCGATTGTGTACAGATAACTGCTTCAGTTTCAGTATTGTGTTGATTTTATTGTTCAGTTTTCATTAGTTTTTTTCAGCGTTTAGATATTGGGTGTGTCCCATTACACGGACACTTGTTTTCGGAGATTGAGGGGTCATCACAAGATTTTATATTCTACCGTTGATGAAGACCTTTAAAAGTTGCCATTCTGCAGGTTTCCTGTAGATGTGGTCCCAAGAAGGAACATGAGACGTAAGTGTCGATAAAACGATTTTCATTTGTAAACATCAACATTTTGTATGGGATATGTAAAGGACTTAAATATTTTAAGTGGTTTATTTAATGTCATGGAGTCAGGATGCGTCAAAGAATATTTTTTTCAATATCAAATTACATCTACTTAATATATTTTATACTCATTATAAACGCATATTAATAAATATGATTAAAGCTTAGCAAGTTAATGTGATTATTATGACTTTTTGCAGTGGCCTTAATACGACTAAAGGAGCAAAACAAGACTCCAAATATTTAAACTTTATTTAAGCCCACTTTACTTTCTCTGATTGAACGATTTCTGCCTGCCTCTTTGGTATCTTCGAATTCCTTTTATTACTTATTAGTGCTTATAGATTTAACGGTTGTAGCAGCTCTAATGTCTAATTATCTTTAGTTGTAATGTCTATGATATAAATTATTGGTTTTATAGAATGTTTATAATCAATTTGAGTGGCCTCATAGAAATAAACATCTACACCACATTAAAATGGTGAAAAATTTGCAAATTTTACAGCTTCTCAATATGCATCT
>JAULBM010024406.1:0-21138 GCA_032357055.1 Geukensia granosissima
ACCAGCACCAGAGTAATGTTTACGAAACAGAGATCATAATACTAAAAATGTTTTAGACCGACCTAACTATTGGCATGCGTCGGACCTTTGGTCAGAATTTTTGTGTCAGACAAGCGGTCTGGCACTGTCACCATTTGTGGCGGACCTTTAGCAGTTGTGTCTGTCAGGACCGACAGGTCCGATAACTCTGAAATCCCATGTTAAACTAAGTTCGGCTGTGGGGCCATCTTGGTTTGTCGGTTGGGATGCCGGATATAATCTTGTAGAGGACCATCTAAGGACAATTCCACTAAAGTTTGGTTCCAATTGGCTCAGCAGTTTCAGGCAAGAAAATTTTTTAATATACCAACACATTTTTGTTCTATTTATAGTTATGGCAGCCATATTGGATGGCCAATCAGGATGCCGGATGGCGGATACTATTCTTAAGGGGACCATCTAAGAACCATTCCACCAAAGTTTGGTCAAAATTGGCCATGCAGTTTCAAAGGAAAAGATTAAAATGTGAATTGTGGACGGACGGACGACGACACCAAGTGATTGCAGAAGATGGCATGGCCTTTTAGGCCAGGGTGAGCTAAAAATAAAAAATACTAATTTTCAGCAGTTCTGCCATCGATTTTTTACTAGAATTGCCTTGCTCTCCAGCATGGAGGTTCAAAATTTATTAATAATAATAAATGAAACAAGCAGTATGACCGTGGCAACCAGTTCTGTGTTTGCATTAAAATTCTCAAGTACAAGCATATGAACCTAAAAAAAAATCTTTTGAAAATCAGTGAACATATAAGAACATTAATAGAAGTGTTCGAGGAGGAGCATGGAAGTGCCTCAAAAAAAAAAAAAAGAAAAGAAAAACCCTACCTGCCTACCCTAATTTTGAAAGAGACTTTACCGGAAAAATAGAATTTTTTTTAGGCTTCACCCAAAATCAATCCCAACATGTATTTAATATTAGCTTTAGGAATTTCGTGTTAAAATTTCAAATAGATAGGAATAATAGAACAAAAGTTTTCGAATGGAAACCTCCCTGTCTACAGGTGATGATGCTAAAGCTGACAGTAACATGCCCACTGCAGTCATATAAAATGAATTTACTACATGTACTATGTAGAACAAACGTTATCTTACTGAAACTGATTTGTTAACAGATGCTCATCATGACAGTTTTTTTTTAAATTAGCACTTGTCTGACGTAAAAGCCACAAGTAAATTTTAAGCCTGTCCGATATTTTTAAGATTTGCATTTAATTTTACTTTTACCCCAATAATAAACTACATATTTTGAAGAATTATGTGCCTTTAGTCACTTTTCTGTTTGTTAATTGGTTATTTATAGAAATAAAATTGGTCATGTGTGTGACTTTTATGACTACTATAGCCAAAGGCTATCGGTTGAAATATTCATATTTCCATTAGCATTTATTTCAGGTCATTCAGCTATCGTGTTGACTTTCCTTTTCAATAAATATTAGTACTGGTGTATGGCATTGATGTTAAAATATGCTGATGGGACTATCCAAAGAAAGCCAGTTAAGAGGAAATCGAATGAGAATGATGCCAGAATGAGAACTTAAGTGCTTCGCAAGTGTAGCATGATACGACCCCAGCATATTGACATGTGAAAGGTGGACAAATGAACCTTTGGGTAAGTGTGGACACAGTATTTTGTTGGACATAATAATGTGCTGGACACAGTAATATGTTGGAGACAGTATAGAGATGGACACTGTAAAGTGCTGGACACAGTAAAATGTTGGACACAGTGAAGTGACTGGATTAAAGATTATTTTGACTCGTATTATCCTCAAATCTGGTGTTGTTTTGTTAATTTTTTCATAAGGAATTATTTGGAAAAAAAAACCATCAAAATTATATTTGAAATAAAAAATTTTCATATTATACAAAATTGAATTCCCCTCCACCCCCACTACTTTAAAACCTTAACTCGAAAATGGTAAAAGATAGAGAAAATCCATTGACAAACATGTACTACAGAAAGCTCTCATTGATAGGAATCAAATGCAAAAAAACCATCATAATTGGATGAAAAATAAAAATTTCTCATCTCCTGCAAAATCAAATTTTTTTTTAACCCTTTGACCTCTTTTATACAAAAATCTGAAAAAGCTACAAAAAAATGCTTGGAGTAACTTTTGTTGCATTTTAATAGGAATCATTTGGAAAAAACCCAATCAAAATGGGATTTAAAAAAAAATTTCATATTACAGTGTATATGAAATTGAATCCCCCCCCACTACTTTGACCCTTTCAAGCTCGAAAACAGTAAAAGATAGAGAAAATCTGTTGACATACTACTGAAGTTCTCATTGAGAGGAATCAAATGCAAAAAACAAGATCAAAATCAGACGAAAAATAAAAATTTCTCATCTCCTGCAAAATCACATTTTTAAACCCTTTGACCCCCTTAAAAAAACACAGTAAATTTTACAAAAAAAAATGCATGGAGTAACTTTTGTTGTATTTTTCAAAAGGGATCATTTGCAAAAAAAACATCAAAATTAATGAAAATTTAAAAAGTTTTAAAAATTAGGGCGTGGCCATTTTTGGAACCCTATATCTCAATAACAAAAAAAGATTATGTGTAAGAGGCGAAACATTTCAGTGACATGCACCAATAAAAGTTATTTCCTACAAGGTTCGGAACGGCATAATATATTTACTACTTAGGATGAGTATCCTAAAAAAAATCATATCATGATATATCCATACGTACAATACCACCGTATCATGAAACGTATCGATACTTACGGACTTTTAATTTCTTGCCTCTCATTCTTTTACTTTTAAATTATTTTATATGATAATTTTTTTTTATTTCTTAAATTATTGTAATATGGGGCAGAAATCTGTAGCTTTATGTATAAAAATATGTAATTTGGTCATATATATTTGACTTCTTTATGGCAGAAACAGATAATTTCAAGAGTCTATACGTTAAACTGTTCAATAATTTATCACACCAGAAAATATCAATTAACAAGATTTTGTACCGGTAACCCAGGTTTGTTAAAAAATACCGTGATATATCAATATACCGTTATATCGTTTTACCACTATTTACTACATGTTCTAAATCTATGTTGCAGAATCGCTCAAACATATTAACCATTTGTTTTTTAAATAAGCTTTCGGCCGCCTATATATTCGCACACCATGTAAACAAAAGAAGATTAGCTAGCTATAGAGTGAAAACGCACTGCCATGTTTAAGGGAATTTTCCTTAGTACAAAGTACATATGCCATATGACATGGTTTTTCGGTTGAACGTATCACTTCACTTGTGTGTTATTAAGTCATCAGAACACATTAAAAGTTGTACAAGCCATTCTCATTCACCTATAGACCCTTTTACTGATGCTGCGTTCCTGCTTTTGACGCTTGCGTGGATACATCTTCCGGTTGTACGAAAGTTGACGACACAATAGTTCTGACTTCATATTTGATTATCTGCCGACGTCATTTTTAAGAGAAAATATGTTATTTTCCACCCAAAGTCACAGGACCGCAGTTACAGTAAAAGGGTCTATTATAATTCATATTTCAAATTATTATTTTCATCAGCATCTTTGATCTTCACCATGTTTACAAATAATTAAATAACAAATACTTTTAAATCTTGTAATTTCACTATTAATTAAATTATTCGCCAATCCAAAAAATCTATAAAAAAACAAAAGCTCACGTCATTGAAGACGTAACGTCGCCAAAATAAACAACGTCAACGTTACCGGAAATTGCCGTTACCGTCATCTTAACTGCATTTAAAATATGTTACGGGTGCATAATCCCTTGCAATGTATACTTTCATTAAAAATTAACACTGTCATTCACGACGAATAACCGACAAATATCGGTTATCGGTCAGAACAACATGAACAAAAGCAAGATCAATGGCCGTTCGGGCCAATCGCTTCATCTTTAAATACCGATAGGTTGTCATTTCTCTCAGCTAAAATGGCTGAATTCTTACCTTCATTTAATCTTTTTTTGACATTTCGAATGGTAAATGCATTTGCTTAAATTTAGATTGACTTTTATGCGCTTAAATCCACGCTAACAAGCGCTGTCTGTGAGATTACATTTCAAAAATGGCGGACAAGGAGTCGGTGCTCGAATTGTCATAATCTGATGACGTCACAGTCTTTGTCGGAAAAAGCATATAACGTCGGTTGACGTTAATTGACGATTATTTTTTTTATTCTTCAGTTAAACATTGGATGCAGTGGTAATATATTTTAAGTGTTTAGTTATAATTGTACCTTTTGGAAAGGGGAGTTAAGTACCCTTGAGTGAATTTAATGTTTACTTATAAGGCAATTGCATTGTGTCCCTAGGGGCGTCTATGTGTTCTTCATGTCCCTTCTTATTTTCATTGGTTTGCTATCACTTTCTTTTTGATATACTTTTATATGGTATATGTTGATATTTATAGGAAATTCATATTTAATGAAGCATGTGCCAATCAGTAAATATTTTATTAAATTTTTCTCTGTGTCCTATTTTAGTGATTTTTTTTATATTTGTGAAGAATCATTTGTCGTTTTACTTGTATTAAAATTTATTTAAGTCAATAAATTAATTTAATCAGGAATTGTGTATTTTCTCTGTTATAAAAATATTTTATTAAAATATTCGTGTTTTTTTTTTTTTCGTTATAATTTATATTATTATGCCGAATATTTAAATTACTGGAAAATTTATTTGCTGACTTTTGTGAGATATAAGTTATGATTATTATGTTTATGTCCAGTACTTTTTTTAATGAAATCGTATGATACCCATTTTATCGACCTACTGGGATTAAAAATCCCAGATTAAACATATCGCAGGATTTTTTAATAATTAAACTGATGATTGCATTTTCCTTTAATAATTTATTTCATTTCTCTTAACGTCTCTTTCCTTTGTCATTTGATAAACTGTTTTCGTATTTGCCAGAAACATACTATTCAAATGTTTATTTGTTAATATTGATCTTTTTTTCTTTTTTAAAATAAAGCATCGTGTTGGAAAATAAAAAAAAATAATTAAAAAATTGAATATGCAATTAAAAGTTAAATATTGAACATAAGATGGGAAGACAAATGTTATAGGACTACTAAGAACATAGCCGGGACTGTTAAGTAATTTCATTCGTAGATTATTTTTTCACATGAAACCGTAAATTGTTCCCCTTGACGAAGATTCTAAATATTTTTTGGCGCGAAATACAAATTTCGCTCTTCATGTATTTTAAGTCTTTGTTCTTTAAGTATTTATTTACCAGCTCTCTTGCAAGTTACTACGTCCAGTGTAGAATACCCACGTGGGAGATTAAGAGCGCATAGTCCAAAGAGACAATACAAAATTGAAACAAACTACAAGATTAAACGAAAACAAAAAGAACAAAGATTTAAAATACACGAACTCCTTTACAAAACAGGGGTAGGACCAGGTGTCATCAAGGGTAAGCATCCCCTGTCTTGCGCGCAGCTCACCTGTCGTGAATCCTATTTAACTCTAGTCCGGGTAAACGTCAATTCGAGAAGAGGCCAACTTATTGTTTATTTACCGGTAACATGTCCATAACTAGTTGAGATACACTGATTGCATGGATCAACTAATTCATGATGGCGACCATAGAATTTAAGAGGGGACGATTTCAACCTTAATTGGATGTATCCTTGTTATAGTTATATATTCGACAAAAGGGATGCTCTCTTCAGAAAATCCTAATACTTGGAACCGACCGGTTATTTTCATAACACTTTATTTTCAATATTTGAAAAGGGAGTACCAAAGGACAGAACTTTCGGTTAGTACTTAAAGTCCGATAAAGACTGAATTAAGTGCCGACCTTAGTATCCCAAGGCAACTTATTTCTGATCGATAAAGTCATTTTTAAACATGCATTTTGAGAAATAAAACAATGCCAATAGACATGATATTCAATCCTTTTGTCGAACTGGTCCTGTCATTTTAATGTGTGAATGGCGTATTTCTCTAAGGTTAAGTTTGATATGGTTTAATTAGTAACAATACAGGGTGAAATGGCAGTATACAAACCAGTTTGCAGAAAATATGATACTTTCTCATAATTTTAAAAACCAATAAACTGACTACAGAGAAGGCACACGTTACAAAAACAGAAAAACATATGATATCATACTTTAAAGGACAAACTTGTTATTTAACGAGTTCGAAACCTCTTAAAAATGATTAAAACAAGACATGATATGCATGGTAAAGAAATGTTCCCAGAACGGGTGACTTATACTGGAAAAATTTTACGGCTACATTTCCTGTTCCAACAACTTTTATAAGACTCATGTTGATCTGTTACTCACATATAAGTGATCCGACTGAAATAAATATTTAGTTTTACCAGATATGTAATAATATCTGTCTGTTTTATATGTATCTGATCTACCAAATTGTAATTCACAGGTCAGTTATATTAGGTTGATTTAAAAATAAGACAGCTAAGGGAATGTTCTGTCTGATATCATTTTGATATTAGTACATTAGGATATGTTATTTAGGGTCTATTTTTCATTTTTTTAGATATTGCTTTGGGTACATCCTGTTTGAATCATTAATATAAACATGGGGAATTCAACAAGAGGTCCAAGAAGTCCCTAGTCCCCTTTTTAGTAATTTAAAAAAAATTACAGGGGCTTTGGTAATTTTTCTCCTGGCCCCTCTTTCGTAAAGTCTGCATACGTCACTTATAATATTGTGATACACGCATTAATATGACCGGATAAAGATCGATATTGATTATTTCCTGTAACCCTCTGTGGTCAATGTCTATGAGAAGGATTAAGTGGTTGTATTGATATCAGATCGTAGCAGCTGTTACATTTTATGCTTGGTAACTCTATATCATCTGAAAATGTTTTACATTTATTGCATAGCATGTTACCAGTTATAAATTCGGGGGAGTCCTTAACATCACGATGACTAAATTTAAAATTTAGTAATTGGCAATTAGGGCATGTTTTTCATTAATACTTTTTTTATTTTATGTGTCATGTCAGATATTCTTTCAGTCATGCAGAAAGAAATCGCAAACGAAATGTCAAAACAGCCTTCAGGCCAATATACCCCACCTCCACATTGCCTGTATACATCTTTGTCGATGGATCCGTCCCTTCCATGACTGTTTCGGTGCTGTCCACTACAACCTCACGAGATGTGACGACTGTGGTAATCAAGTCCCAGCCAAGAGCCACTTGGCTCGCTGTTTCAACAGACCACTTCCATCATTACTGACTTTCTGTCATATCTCACCTTCTTTCACAAAGCTGACAAATTTCAGACTTCTCTGTTCTTTTCCGGCTTCTTGACAATTCACCCTATATATACATATATATAATACTGCCAGTACTTCTATAGTGTCTCCAAGTGTACCTCACGTCTTTCTGTGCCTTTGAACATGCGGATAGTATATGTTCTAAATTGGTTAGTGTACCACAAGCACACACATTGAGTATCCTGTTGCATGCTGTAAGGAAAGTCGGAATGAGGAAAACTTCATTTATTGATTCAACTTAAACTGCAGTCTAGATGGTTCCACATTACATCGTAATTTTACCTGCCGTATACTAGTACTCTCCCAGTTCCACCAGCTAACCTATTTCTTCATTATTTCCACTGCTCTCAGCATTCTAGCATCTTCCCCATTCTCCACACCTGTCTTTACTAGCTTCAGTTTGCCTTCACCTTAAGCAGTTTCTCATTTTTCTGTTGGTGCGACATCCAGTCTCTGACTCCGGACTGGGACACTTGCCATTATTTTTAAAGGGACTCGGCTTCATCGGCATTCGTTATATCATAAACTATGTATTTCATTATTTGGTCCATAATTGTAATTAGAAATTCATAAAGTTTGACTGGTCTTCCTGTTTTTCCTCCCTGGGTAAAGGAGCGGTCTTCAGGGCTCGACCTACAGAGCTGACCCAGCGCGAACCCCAGGTGGTAGATAAGGGAGGTCCTCTCGTTTGGGGGTTGCCAGGTCATAATAAAAAAAAAAGCCTGGCCGTGGCCATAGTGGGTGGCGTGTTTAGAGATTGTCACGCTCCTTGGACGTAAAAGACCCTTTTTGTAGTTTTCGAAATAGAAGGCTAATGCTCTACAAAAGGCTAAATTTTCTGTCCCTATCCATCACTCCCTTTTTCCAGTGGCAGTCAAAAACCGTTGCCTAGTTGTGTCCCATCCTTTTCGATATCGATCATTGTTAAACTTGTTCTCGTCCTGAGTGTGCATGAAATATTTGCCACTGGACGTTAAGCAACCAACAACCAATCAATCAATATTTTTCCTCCCATATCGTGTCTGCTTCCACAGACAGACGTCTTATTAGAGTCTAGCCGTACACGTTAAATGGCGCTGTATTTTTCCTGGTGATGAGAAAGCTTTAGCTTTCTTGATTTCACCTTCTATTTCCTTCAACGTAGGATGTGATTCGTCTTAATGTTAATTTGGTGCTTCAGGCCGTATCAACTGTTCCTCCTCTCCTAGCTCTACTTCCCTATTTGGATCACTGTGCATTTCCCTCAGATACTTTTTCGAATTTTCCTTACGAGCTTGACTGAACTGGAAAGGTTCTGATGTAAATTGCGATCTTGTTCTATCTCGCTCCTTTATTTTCATTTTATTTATTCATTTATTTATTTTGTTGTTGTTGTTGTTGTTGTTGGTGGTGGTGGTGGTGGTGTTTAATTTTGGCCCCCATAAGTCTTAACCTGATGTTATCTCTTAAAGGAATTCGAAGATATCAAAGGGGCATACAGCAAGCTTTAAATCGGAAGACATGCAAGACAATGGTCAACAAAATAAAACGTCCCAGCCAGTAGCCACAACATAGAACAAACAACACTACACAGAAAACTAAAACGGGAGTAACACGAACCCTACAATAAATGAGAGTAAGCAATTGTGGCACCCGTCTCGTTTTTCGGTAGACAATGCCGGTGTATAGTCACAATCGATGTTACTCTTAATTCCGATAAAACTAGTTTCTCTACGTCTGCTGCATTATTACAGCATTTTCGAAGCTGTCGCAGGTCTTGTCTCATCTTCGCTATTTCCCTTAAGTTCTTCTTCTTCTTTACCGAGAATTTTCCATTTGTTCCAAACCAAACCTATCGAGACTAAAACTGATGTCATATACTGCCTGCTAAAGTTGTACTCAGAACTGCATCCGCATCAATGTCAAACCCTTCTCAATCACTTCTAGCATTTCTGTTAATCCATTTTATCTCCTTCCTCCTTACATTCTTAATGTTCTTTATATGAAACTGTATTTCCTAAACCTTCTTGATTGCAGTTCTATTCTTAATTCTCCTGTGTTTCGTGTTTGCTGTTGTTCTCTTTGCTCTGTATATCTTTGGTTGTATCCTTATCGTCGTCTAACACATGTAGGCTGTGGTCACTGCGGTTTGCACCATAACCACTTCCTCCTCTGTCTCACTAGGTTGCCATGTCCGCTGATTTTGCTTGCATCCCATCTTTCCCATATGGGTCTTAAGGCATCGATGATTTTTGCACTGCATCCATTTAGTTTAGTTAAAACCGAAGTCTTTGTCCGTTCCTTTGTTGATTCCTGGTTTTCTCTATCTGTAAGTAGGTCAGTTTACACCACTCTCGTCCGTTCTTGAGGATTTCTCAATTACAAATGATTGGTTTGTAAATATAATTCACAGAATGATCTTGTTACATGTTTGGGTCATAAATATATTTGTAAAAAAATACATTTCGGAGAGTGAACAAAGAATTCACTTCACTATAAAATCTTCATTTTACTCCATCTTTATATTAAAGTAAAACAAATCCACATTATTCACACATTGGTTTAACCATACATCTTGGAATCCATACTTATATAATATTTGTCTAATTCTACGAGCCCAGTTATATTGTCGTAGGGCTTTTTAATACACCTTAAAATCATTTCTTCTTAACAGTATTTTTGAATACAGTTGTCAGAACATAGTTACTTAAACCAATATTTGATCATTCTACAATAATCATTCTACAATACCTTACTATAAACAAGTTTTGCTGGATCAAACACACCTCGTCCAACAGCGAGACGAAAGTCAAACCAAAGAAAAGCTGTAAAAGACATACTGTATCAAAAAATCATACAATGGCCAATCAAATTACTGCAATAGTTTACAATAGATGAAGGTTACAATCGTAGAGGTCAGAAACCATAGTGCAAACAGAGAAAATCGAAAAAGCTGTGCAATGTATACACCATAAGAAGAGGCTTAAAGCAAATCTCCATCAAGAATGAGAAAATTTACAATGGGAAAGGAAAAATCGTTCCTTGTGTCATAAATAATCTCAATGATCATCTCTTACACAGGTACATATATAAACATTTTGGAGAATATAGGACATTTTGTACCCTGTACTGGAAATACCTTCACAATTAAAATTGGATTCTTAATGAAAGAATGTGCTTTTATTGCGCTCTAGAGAAAATTGATATTTGATGTGTTGTACCTTATCATCAGTTTCCTCGCAGGAAAGGTATAAAAACAAGGAAATTCAACAGACTTAAAACTTTCCACATTACAAGAATTTGTACATAAAAAAATGCGTTTTAACGGCTTATTAACCCATTTTTTTTTTTTTTTAAATGCATTTCAAAATTTTTAGAAACTGTACTTTTACAATTTAATGACCGTTACGAAAATTCAATACAAAATATACGACGAGGGATATCACATCCCACTAGGAGGAATGAGTATCGTTAATGAAAAATCATATCGTGATACATCGATACAATACCACCGTATTATGATATGTATCGATACGTCCAGACGTCTCCTTTCTTTCCTTTCATTCTTTTCCTTTTTAACTGTTTTGTATGGTTATTCTTAAAATCTTGTGCTATGAGACAGAAATCTGTATCTTTATGTGTAAAAATATGTTACTCGGTCATATATTTATACTTCTTAATGTCAACAACAGCTTTAATTTCAAGGGTCTATACATATCTTGTACTGTCCTAATATTTCACGTACCATAAAATATCGATACGCAGGATTTTGTACCGGTATATCAGGTTTGTTAAAATACCGCGATATATCGATATACCCTTACATCCTACGTTTTATGGAAGATTAATAATGAATTATTAAAATACTACTATTAAGCAGCATTTTCACAATAACTTATTATTTTGTCACAAAATCTAAAATTTGGGCCAAATATAAGGCTTAACGTGCCTACTCCTCCATGTCAAATAAGAAAAGTCGAGACAAGACGAATCTGCAAGATCATTGTACATATTTAAGAATTGCAGATGTCCACATAAACTATATTTTGTCTTGAAGGAACAACCTAGACTATCCTTCGCAGAGCTAAAAATTTAGAGAATTTTCTAAAGAGATTATAAAGTGAAAATGCCGTCAGAAAGTTTTCATTATAGTATTATTCTCAATAATGTCACATACTAGTGTTTTAACGCCATCTTTCTTTTGTGCTGATTGCGATTTTATTAACCTCTGGGAGTCAACCCCATGAATTTTTGGATATATTGCCATATATGCCGAAAGGTGTAATGAATAACAGAACTTTACCATTAGTGTCAAGGCAAGGTTTGTTTATGTCTTCACTCCAACAGTTTTCAAAGGAGTTGGTGAGGATCTGGTGTAAAAGTAAATCAGCACGCTGTTTTATTTTCTCTCTATTTGTTTTTTCGCAAACAGCTGGATGATTTTCCGTTTATTTCTTGTTACAGTTCAGACTTTATTGTATTGTATGACTCGTTGTATGTAATCGAATATCAAATGCTAGGAACATCATTTTCTATTTATCGGGTGCATCTTAAATAGCGCCTCTCTGACTCAATTGCGTGAAACCTCTTTAAATATCAGGTATATAATTTCCTTCACAGTAGGTGCCTAACCCAATATATCACCTTGTTTTTCTTTTACAACGCTCCATTGTTAATACATGTAACTATATTACTGAGGACAATGATTTTAAGAGTTTCTTTTAGAGCGGGTAAGATTGTTTGTTTGAAAATGAAAAAGAGATCAGTTGAAGAACTTCTGCAATATGGTGCTGGAACCCAAACCTTTCCTCGGTGTAATTTGATTCTAAAGATTTAACACTATAATATTTTTGGAAATGTTTGCAAAATGTAAATCTAATATCATTGTAGGCATTTATTTGAAACCAAAAAATCAATCATTTGAAACAGTTTTTTTTATCTAAAGAGCTGTCACCAAAATCACGCTTCCATGCATCAAACCGTCGATTTGACACGTCTACTTTCCTGGAATTAAAGTAAATATAGTGATCTGTTGATTTAAGTTTTAATGCCATCATATTTTTATTTCAACTTGTATTTTTTTATTGGACATTAAATTAATTTGACTTGTTAACTTGATTTTTGAATATTCGTCTAATATTGCAGTCATCGTCCTCATATTCATATTCATTTAAATTTATTTAAACTCATTTAGTACTAATTTATTTATGTAGTAGGCTGAAAAGAGAGAATATTTGACCTGTTGCTATTTAAAGCTTACATGTCATATAGATAATTACTGAAGACAAGTGTTTCGAATAAAGAAATGACCGTCTAAATCGTAAATAACTAGTATTACTGCCAAACAGTGTCTTCCCGATTGTCCAACGTTTGAAAATTACAGGTAAAAATGTAACAGAATGTTGATACTGAAAACCAACAACAAATATAAACATTTTCTTTTATATTTTACCAAAAATGTGAAAATGAGGTCAAATACTTACAAAAAACAACGGCGAAAAATGACTTATCAGATAATGAAAAAGTTACATTTATCTGATGGCCATCAAGTAGAAAATAACGGCTTCTTTATTATAGTTATTAGGACATATAGGACCCATAAATTAGCGGAAAGTGTTCATTCGTTTTCTTTCTTTGTTTAAACATTTTATATGTATTTGTACCTTATATGTAAGGGTGTCACTTCTGGAAAATGGAGGAATTAGGATTGCCGCTGATATTTTTAAAACACTCCATTTATATACAAATCCGACATCAAATCATACCCAAACATAAATTTTTCATTTGAAAATAATTCCCTGGCTTGTGTATATTTTTGAATTTCAAACTCCATTGTTGCAATTAAATATTCGATCTTTGACCATGACATCCAGATTTACCAACGTACCCTAATCCATTGCGATTTTGTCGAAATATGACCCAATGATTGGAACCTTATTTATCATACAATTAATGCCCATTGATATATTTATAAAGCCTGTATAGATTTATAATGTATTACCCAATTATATATTCATAAGCGTAAAACAAATTCATTTCAGCGGCACGTTTAAATATGAAAATGACAATATATGAGGTAAATGTCAGAGAGACTGCACTCCAATTTCAAGAAAAAAGGAATTTACCAATCTAGAGGTCTCCACAAAGCCTTTAACGCGGATGAACTACCAAACTTTTTGAAAAGCTTATAAATATTGCTCATACCTATAAATATTTTCAAACAGGTATATGTACCAAACCATATAATACAAAGACAATTCATGGATATACCGTTTTATAGGAAGCGACCAGGCCCATGGTTAAAGTTATTTCTTGTTGTGGATTACTTTCCCAATACAAGAACATTCATTTCTTTGAATGTCAGTACAATGTTAAACAAATTTAAAATATGCAAAGCCCTGAATGACATTCACCAAAATTTTGCAATTTTAATGTTCTTTAATAATAATTTCATAGAGCCTTAAACCAAAATAAAGTTTTTATTGAGTGACATTAGATGTCTTTTTGATAACGACATTGGTATTTTTTATGATGATTATGAAAAAATGTTTATGACTGAATGTTTTAATAAACGATGTGAACTATTAAGTCATACATTTTATGATGAAAACAAGATATCTTTGGTACTATGTAGTATAACTAACGTATTAATGTGTATGATAAACTTTTAGCAAAAATATCTGCATATATATATAGAGAGAGAAAAATATTTTATCTCTTTTTGAGCAGTAATGGCTGATATACACCGGCTTTGTCTACTAAGTAACTAGTGGGGTAGAAGTTGATTAACCTTCCGGGGCACCTGAACTCGCCCTGGTTTTTGGTAAGGTTCTTGTCACTCGAGCTTTAGTTTTCAGTGTTGTGTTGTGTGTATCTTTCGTTTCATTTTGTTGACCATGGTCTTGTCTGTCTTCTGACTTAACAATTTCTCTCTGCCCCTTTGGTATCTTCGAATTCATACATTTTCTTATAACATGACAAATGATTTTATTGGACTTTATAGGCGCCCCCGTTGTAAAGGGGTAGTTTCTAAATTATATCACAGGGGCTTGTGTACAGTTAGTATGGTTTTCGACAGAGGGTGCATCTACCGATATCACATAGACATTGTATGTCACACGCCCGTGATTGTATATAATAAACATAGAATATATTCTGTGGTAACATAGAGAACATTCTGTGGTATATATTGTTGAAGCATAGAACATAGAATATTTAATTGGTTTTCATCATATCTTGAGTGGAAACAGAATGTATTCATATAATCAATGTGATAAACTATAAATGTATTCATTATCAATTAATGTGATAAACTATAAATATTTTGCAATCCAAAAGTGAATAAATAACGTTCATCCTAGATGTTGGACACAAATATGCGCAAATAGATATATGCGTAGTTGCGTCTACAAGCAATGTTCAGAGGAAAATCTGTTATTTATCATAACGCAGAAACATTTTAAACCAGTGAATCATAGCATTTATTAAAAAAACATCTGTTATTAAAATAAGTCGCACTAAACATTTAATGGAAATAAACTATTTGAACCTGCAAATAAAAGTGCTCGCACTGTGACCACAGGTGCTTTCCAGTGGGCCAGTTGGTGTCTAAATATCACTTATATGTTTGCAGTGACTCAACTGTGTGTGAATAGTGAGACCAGTAGAAGTCTTTGGTTTTTTCGTAGCTTTTCTGTCAGCAGCAACCCTGTATGAAATCTGCTATCGACCAGAAGGAAGCACTGTTGTTACCTGCTAGAATGCCGACAGTCTGTTGAAACATACATCTTCTAAACTAACAGTAATATTGCAATTAAAAAGTCAGGCATACTATATATGTCATTGCATACTAATTTATTGATTTTTTGGTCTATTTTAAAATACTCATAGGACTATAATTATAACTGAAAATCTATTAATTTGTTCTAAGAAGTAATTCAACTATAAACTTATTATGGTATACCGAATATTATTGCAAGTATGTAGTTTTCATCAGGAACTGATATCAATGTTCTGCGACATCTGTTTCATCTGAGAGTGCTGTCACGCTATCTAAAAATGCATTTCGTTGAAATGACACGTTGACGTCGCAATCAGCCGTCTTACAAGGTCTGTATTGTAATAAAGAGTAATTGGATTTGATTTGAGTAAATTTATAATTACATATATAATACCGGATTAATCAGACTTTCTCAGCTGTATTTTGTTTTATTTTTAAGCAAATTACAGAAATTGTAATAGAAGAAAGTCAAAAGATCTTGTTTTTTGAAAGTTAAAAGCTTCTTGTCTTCTTCAAGTTAATCTGTCGGCAATCAGGAGTTTATCATATTTACAAACTGAAAAACTTACTGCTATTATTTTTTCTCATTTCACTAAGGTAAACAACTTTAAATTGCGACAGATTGATATTTGTTTGTGTTCAAATCCATTTGAGATTTTCCATTATTCTGTCGCTGTCGTCGTGCGCGGTGCTATCTATCAGTTGTCACAATCAGTTTGTCGTTTGCTTCGAAAACCGTTTCTCTTTACTTTGATCGTGTCGTAGATATTTCTACAAAAACTTTGAATATGTTTGCCAAAATTATCACAAAGCAAATAATAAGTTCTAAAACATAGAAAATCGCCTTGTCAAAAACTGCACAGCCAATTAGATTGGGAATCGGTTTTCCGATTGAAATTTTCAACGGTTGCATCAAATAACCTGTTTTGCAAGGAACAAAAAGTCAGTTATTTTAACATTTTCATGTGATTTATCACAGACAGCAATCGTTGGCTTCTTGCAAAAGGGAAATCGAAGATATAGGGGCAGGCAGAAATCGTTATGTCGGAAGACAGACAAGACCATGGTCAACAAAATAAAACGAAAGACAAACATAGAACACACGACACTACACTGAAAACTAAAGCTGGAGTAACATGAACCCTAAAAAACTAGGGTGAGTTCAGGTGCTTCGGAAGGGTACACAACTCCTGCTCCGCTAGTGACACCCGTCGTACAAAACGACTTTTGCAAGGAACAAAAGGTCGGTTTTTTATCAGTTTCACGTGATTTATCACAGATAGCAATCGTTGGCTTAATTCGATACGAAACTTTAAATTAAATTAACTGTCTAATAAATGGAAACCAGAGACATAGACTGATACAATCATTGTAGTATGTGTCTCTGTCGAAACCAATAATTTCCGTCACTGTCCGATAGAGCAAATCAAGTGATTCATCTCCCTCGCTTGTAGAAGAATATAACGACTGGATTATTCCGGTTACTTTCGTTAGTGTGTTACTCCCGGCTGGGTTACAAAAATAGCTGGTCGTAATAATAAACTTCCACCAGGCCATGGAGCATTTGAAAATAATAATAATAATAATAATAATAATCCAAAAATCCTCATAGGAGATTTTTCGACTTAAGCGAAATCAAAATCAATGTAGGGGGTAAGTGTTTTGCGTGTTCAATTTTTTCCAGGGTTCAAAATTGTAGAGCATGATCTTTACACAAATATGTGGTGTCCAAGCTTTTGTTATATTTGTTTTCGTTTTGTAATATTGGTGGATTGATTCATGTTGATTCATTTCAGATCTCTCAAGGGTGTATTATTTACATTTTACTGAGATTACAGTTAAGTATTACCGGTACCAGAGACATATGTCTGTGTCGGTACAATATAGGTAGTGTTACCTGGGACTAAGAAACACAGGGATATGTAACTCGGGTCAATATTTCACGAGCCTCGCAGAAATCCATGTTACCTGTACACGGTCGTAGCCCAAAATGTCTAATCCCAAAATGTCTAAAGGTAAATTTTTCCTAATTAGACATTATTTTCCCAAAATGTCTAATCCAAAATTTAGGGTGATTCCCAAAATGTCTAAATGTAAACTTCAACTTGAATTATTATATATTTTCTTTTTGCAAAATGTATAAGATAAATTTTTAAGCTATTATTGTAAAATTAATAAACAATCTACAAAGGGGTAAAATTTATTTTTTTAGAGTATGTTTTTGCAACAATTTTATGATTTGTTTGCACACCAATATTTTCTTTGTGTATGTTGTCAGACATATTTAATTATTAAATAATAAAAGGTGTCAATTAGGAAAACAAACTAAAAAACCTTATAAAAAACAAACAAATTGTAATTTTGTTTGGCTAAAATAAAAAAAAAAAGATAAATAAAACATATTTTCAATAAGTATTGCATTTTGTTTCTTTTATTACTATTTTTTTTCCTTTTTAGACATTTTGGGAATTAACTGGGGTTTTTTCATTAGACATTTTGCCAATTTTATTAGACATTCTGGGATTCGACATTTTGGGAACACACCCTGTACACGACTGGATTTTTGAACGATTTCTTTGTTGAAACCTATATAGTCAACTTGTGCAGAGGTGTGAGAGAAATGTAACAATAGAATATTTAGGAAATGCATATTTTTGTAAAGAGAAATGTTTGAGGAATGCATTGGTATAAAATTTAATAGGAAATTCTAACTTTTTATCATTATTATTACGATTAAAGTAGGGTAATATTTCGCTTTTTGTTTATAAATTACGACTATAGATTTGAAATTTTTGGTATGTGAACTACGGACAAGTTAAACATTAAGTTTAAAATAAGTCATATTTTAAACTTATATATTTAGAAAGAGTGAAATCCAGCGAGTGCATTAGTATATTTTTAATTAAAATTTGTACATTTTATTTGTCGTTAAAAGCTGGGACTGTGCAATTTTAGTCCCAGTTAAAAGCAAGGAAAACATTTTACTTTTTCTGATATATATTCAAAAAATCAATTTTCCTAAACGGGATCTTACTTTCTCCTTTAATTAAATGCCTTTTTTCCGAACATATTCTTTAATTTATAATCACGTGAAAGATCATAAAAATGTCTAAAACTTGATATATATTGTATAAGATTATTTTAAAGTTGACGAATTCAATTAACAGTGTAAAGTTCGGCAATTTTATTGATATCTATGTATGCACTTACCGATAATTGCCACCTAATCATCGATTGATTAACAAGCGAATTCACAAAAATGTTGCAGTAAAAACATACCTACTTCTGTTTAAATCAAACTTGTAAATTTATTTTTGATTTGAATATTAAACGATTAACATTTTTCAAATCTACAGACTTTCCTCTTTAATAGGGTATTTGTAAATTTTTTTCTCTTGTTTTATTCCAAAGTTATTGCCGAAAACTACAGCGACGGCATAGCTAGATTACGTTATTTATAAGGGAAATACTAGAAGTTACTAATCCCTGTGCCTTTTTGGCCGCATTTTTAATCCCAGGTGTTACATAGTAGTTCAATAATTTATCAGTTTCTGAGATCTTAATTTACAATCACTATCATGAAACTAAAATTACGCAGTTGTATTTTTTATTTTGTCCTACAAATAAAGACTACATTTATTTGAGAATGTACAAAAAAGTTTCCAATTTGCCCACAAAATTACTAGTAAATATTAGAAACAAACTTGACGTTCCCTGGCATGACACACAAGCAGGGATGTATATAACATATCTAAATATACGTCCCTGACACAAGTAAACAACATCAACACATGAAAATCGCGATTCAGTGACATAGCCGGGTTTATTATTAAACAGAAGAAATCACCATTCCTCATTTTGGTGTCAAAAACAGCTTTGGTCATTCAACGAAGCAAAATGGTAATCTCTTTACAAAGGGAAGTAATCGTCTAAGTTGACAAAGACAGCAAATTGCCCGGATGTCCGCCAGAAACCTTCAGGACAGACGCCATTTTGTATCGCAAATGTTCGGCGGTAAGCAGTTGACCAAATATCTAGTGCACGATAGTGATAAAGAAACTTCCCTATTTAAATAATAATTAAATAATTCATTTATAAATGATGGGTTTTTTAGTTATGGGTCTAGCTAAAACGATTTCATGATCACTGTTGACCGCCGTCAATATTGGCGAGTTCGTTGACCCACTTATCTGACTTTGACGTCCTTTAGTTTTTTCAAATTTATTTCATTAACATTATTATTGGTTTTGATGTTTTATTATATTTAATTATTTATATCATGGACTTTGAAATAGATATATCGTTTCACAATTTACGTCTTTATCGGCCGCGCTTATCGATTGTGAAACGCGAACGACGTAACGTCGATATTTTAATAGACGTCAATTTTGAATGAGTATACTAGTAGGGCTAACGGAACCCAGTGAAAAGAATAATATAAAGCCATTTTATAATTTCAGTAAATATTTCTTTTATAATAGTTGCAGAGCTTGTAATAAATTTATGTAATTTTGAGTTAGGTAAACAATGATAGAATAATAAACTTTATTTTATTGTTCAAGTTTGAAACTTTCTTAAATGAGTAACCATTGCAGCAATTTATTTTGCGATAAAAAAGGCTTGGTTTGAAAAAATTTGGCACATTAATTATTGCAAATGCAGTGTTGCAACAGACAGAATATTGTACCATTATATTATGTCTATGTCAAAATTAATATATTGTTTGTTGTCCCTAACTGGACCCTGTCAAGCCAGGTGTGGGTAGGAAAGTACTGAATTTTTTTCAAATAACTTTTTTACTCTTAATTATTGATTTTTAGCTTCATCAGTTTCTTCTGAAGAGAAACAGCAAATGAAAAAAAATGTTTTTTCAATTTGGGCAATGAAATTATTTGAGTCGCAAAAATTTAGGGACTCAGTCAGGAATGAGGAAACAAAAATTATTTACATAGAAATTTCTGATAAATGTGTGCCATCTACTGCAAGTGAAGAAGGATTCCCAAATTTTAATTATTTATCACTAAAATGAGTTTTCTCATTTGACATGTTGGAGGGACTACCTGTTGTCAGTTGACCAAGATTGATTTATTGTGATTTGATCTGCATTACTAAAAAGTCCAGGGATTAAAAATGAAGTTGTACATGTAAAATTTTACTTCCAACAAAAAATACAGTTCCACTGGTTTCAACTCTACCAAATGGAGGTAACCTCCATGTTCAAATTAAAGTCTTAAAAATACTACTTTTAATGATTAACTTCTGCAAATTTTACCATGATATATATAAATAATAGCACTCACCATGTTCATACAATATCAGTCTGTGCTATATTGTCTGAGGACCTGTCTGTCATTCAGACAGACAGCCTGATAGGTTTTGTCGGTCCAAAATACCTTTTGTCTGACCGAAAATTTTCTACTATAGATGGTGCATGCGGCAAAAAAAATTACATTACACATCGGACATTAGGTCCCAAAAAGATCATGCTTATCGGTCCAACCATAATTTTACCTGTCAGGACTGTCGCACCAACGACATTTTGGAAAGACCACAATATTTTAATTTTGGTGGTTATAACCATTTGTCTTAATCATTATATGTTCATGGCACATACCCTAAATATAAAGCTTATTCATCCTTTGCCTAACAGTATAACAAAATTTCACTGGCCTTGGACCATTGCTATATCCAATAACCATGATGCCAGCTATATGTAAGTTTCAATACTATAGTATGAGGCCATATAAAATTTATAAGTAGATTCTCACCCCCACCCTCCATAACTTTGGAAGAAAAATATGTTTTTATTTTGGAATTTGGGCAAAATCATTGAAATTTTCAGTGAATTCTAATCATGTTAATGTAAATCCATAAAATAAAAATACAGTATAAAATCTTCCCACCCGCCCATAATTTTCAATAGATGGAGGGTAATCTACAAATTAACTTGATATAGCCTTACAGTGTTTTTTCGACATTTATTCAAAGGTGCCTGTGCCTTTTTAATTGGGAAAAATTAGCGAAATAAATCTTCAATTGGGAATTTATAAAACAAATTTCA